>JACXGJ010003628.1:29798-52218 GCA_016801105.1 Esox niger
ATATATATATATATATATATATATATATATATGTGTGTGTGTGTGTGTGTGTGTGTGTGTGTGTATTGGAGCAGAGTGCAAATGATCCTGGAATTTTTTGTGCAGGTGTAATGTACAAAAGGTAAGTGGATATGATATATACAGTATATATACACTATGAACAACACTAAATAACAGGATGACAAATAATAAAAATAAGTAGCAGACAGGTGGATGTTAGGGTCAGAGTTACTGGGTGGTTATACAGGATTGTCCCAGGCACTAAGTGACTGAAGTTGACTGTTCATCAGAATGATGGCCTGTGGATTTAAACTGTTCCTGTGTCTGTTTGTTATTTTGTGCAGTACTCTGTAGCCCCTACCAGAGGGGAAGGGCTGGAACAGTTTGTATTCAGGGTGTGATGGATCTGCTGTGATGTTTCCTGCCCTTTTACTGACTCTGGTTTTGTACAAGTCCTAGATGGAAGGCAGGTTGGCACTAATGATCTTTTCTGCAGTTCTGACTGTCTGTTGTAGTCTGTTCCTTTCAAGTGTCGTGGCAGATCAAAACGAAACAGTGATGGAGGTGCAGGGAACTGACTGGATGATGGCTGTGTAAAAGTGGATCAGTAGATCATATAACAGGTTAAGCTTCTTAAGCTGGCGAAGGAAGTACATCCTCTGATGGGCTTTTTTAATGATGGCATCTGTGTTGGGCTCCCACTTTAGATCCTGGGAGATAGTGGATGCCAGAAACCCCCCCATCACCATTCTCAACAACCCTGTGTCTGTATTGGAATCCTTTAGTGTGTAGAGGGAGAAGAGCAGTGGGGAGAGCACGAAAGCCTGGGGGGCGCTGGTACTGATTGTTTGGGTGCTGGATGTGGTGTTCCCAAGCCTCACCTGCTGACTCCTGTTGGTCAGGAAGTTTGTGATCCACTGGCAGGTGGAGGCTGGCACAGTGAGCTGGATGAGTTTGGTATGGAAGATGTCTGGAATGCCGAGCTGAAGTCCACAAACAGGATCTTTGCATGTCCCTGGAGTCACAGTGTTTTAAGACGTAGTGCAGTCCCATGTTGACAGCATCATCCACAGACCTGTTAGCCCACTAGGCACACTGCAAGGTGTCTAGCAAGGGGCCTGTGATGTCCTTCAGGTGGGCCAACACTAATATTTCAAAGCATTTCATGACCACAGATGTGACGGACACAGGTCTGTAGTCATTCAATCCAGAGATGGAGAGTTTTTTGGGGACCGGCATAATTGTGGAGCGTTTGAAGCACGAGGGAACTTCACACAGCTCCAGAGTCTGTTGAAAATCTGTGTAAAGATGGTGGCCAGTTGTTCAGCACAAACTTTCAGGCAGGATGGTGACACATTGTCTTGGCCAGGAGCCTTTTTGGATTTCTGCCTCTGAAAGAACTGTTATACACCCTCTACACAGATCATTAGTGCAGGTGGGGGGTTGGTGAGTGGAGGTGACAGTGTGGCAGTGGGGGAAGGTGACTGTCTGAAGATGGTGATGGAGTGGGGAAGAGGTGTGACTGGTGGCCTCTCAGACCTACAATAAAAAAATTCAGCTCGCCAGCCAGTCGTTGAGATCCAACAGTGTGGGGGGGTGGTCTCCTATAGTTGGTGAGTACCTGCAGGCCTTTCCACATTGATGAGATGTTATTGGCTGTGAATCTTTTCAATTTTTTCAGCATAGCTTTTCTTTGCTGCTCTGACTTCCCTTGTCAGTGTGTTTCTGGCATGATTGTACAGGGTTCTGTCTCCACTTCTTTAGGCCTCCTCCTTGAACTGATGAAGCTGCCTGAGTTTTGCTGTAAACCAGGGTTTTTGATTGCAGTATGTGCAGATGTTTTTTTAAATGTGCAGCACACACGTCTTTACAAAAACTGATGCAAGATGTCACAGTGTCAGTGAGCTCATGTATGTCTATGGCTGCAGCCTCAAAGACACTCCAATCAGTAGAATCGAAGCAGGCTCGTAATTCCACCTTTGACTCATTGTCCATCTTTTTACAGACTTGACCAGAAGCTCAGCAGATTTAAATTGCTGCCTGTAGGTTGGGATACGGTGAACCAAACAGTGATCAAAGAGTACCAGAGCTGCATGGGGGACAGAGCAATAAGCATCCTTTAATACTGTGTGGCAGTGGTCCAATGTGTTAGATTCCCTGGTGGGGCACTTAATACGCTGTCTGTATTTTGAAAGTTCACAGCTGAGGGTGGCTCTGTTGAAGTCCCCGAAAAAAATAAGCAGGGAGTCTGGATTTTCTATCTCCACTGTAGTTATCTGATCCGCCAGCTGTAGTAACGCCTCGCTAACACAAGCCTGAGGCTGGATGTACACAGTGACCAGAATGAATGAGGAGAACTCCCACGGTGAATAAAATGGTTTACAGTTAATGAATAGTGTCTCATTATTAATAAAGTAAGGACTGCATGATTTTAGGTCAGATAAAGGAAAATCTAGGCTTATTAAAAAAATCTCACACGTAAAAGGCATTTCCTAATGACAGGGAAAGGCAGTTTATTTCCTGTGCAGGACACAATTTCCTTAATGAGTCATGTCATACGCATCTCGTTTTATGTATATTACACAACTTTCTTCATAATGTCTTTCAGTAACAGCTTTTTCGTGTGTATTACATGAACATCTTTATAATGCATTTAAAACAATACATCGGCGATTGATCACACATTTACTGTAGCCAGTTTGCACAAAAACTGCCAGATATCTACTTGAAATACAATTGATCTGGGAATGGATGGGAATACATTACAGGCTGCATAATGACATTCTCAGTATAGACTACTTGTAAGGTATCAGAAGGATTAACTAACAAAAAATTATTTAGCTCTGACTCCTGCAAAAAAATCGTGTCATGTACACGAAAAGTGGTTGCCTGCAGTATGAGGTTCGCCATAGAAAGTAAATAGTCTTCCCAAAGAATGCCTTTTATGTGTGCATATCACGACTTTCAAATACAGAATTCGTATAGATGTCACAAAATCCTATGACACTGTGCTGATATTGTATGAAAGTATGCAATTTGAGATTCAGCCTATATAATTAGTGCATCTAAAGACCAGCCTGATGCAACCATCTATGTCATATCCATTCCTCAATAACCCTGTGGTTGAACATACCCAAGTCTTGACCCCTGTTATATCTGTCTGTGTAGCTCTGCATATATTTGCATGTGGTTCATTCTTGTACAGTGTTGATGATGCAGAAAGTCAACACTTCTTTGGATTTCAATCCTGTTACTCTGGCAGTTGTTCATAGAAATGTCAATTTTAATATCTGCCTTGAACGAAGTAGTAATTGTACTGTACAGAGATAATGTTTAACTTTACCTTCTCAGCAAAGATCAATCAGGAGTTTCCTTTCCTAACCAACTACAGTGAGGAAAAAAAGTGTTTGATGCCTTGCTGATTTGGCACATTTGCTCACTGACAAAGAAATGATCAGTCTACCATTAATGGTAGTTTTTATTTAACAGTGAGAGACAGAATAACAACGAAAAAATCCAGAAAAACGCATGTCAAAAATGTTATAGATTGATTAGCATTTTAATGAGGGAAATAAGTATTTGACCCCTCTGCAAAACATTACTTAGTACTTGGTGGCAAAACCCTTGTTGGCAGTCACAGAGGTTAGACACTTCTTGTAGTAGGGCAGCAGGTTTGTACACATCTCAGGAGGGATTTTGTCCCACTGATCTTTACACATGGTCTCCTAGTCATTAATGTTTTGAGGCTGACGTTTGGCAACTCAAACCTTCAGCTCCCTCCACAGATTTTCTATGTGATTATGGTCTGGAGACTGGCTAGGCCACTCCAGGACCTTAATGTGCTTCTTCTTGAGCCACTCCTTTGTTGCCTTGGCTATGTGTTTTGGGTCATTGTTATGCTGGAATACCCATCCACCACGCATTTTCAATGCCCTGGCACAGGTAAGGTGGTTCTGTACCCTTATTAGAAAAACAACCCCAAAGCATAATGTTACCACCTCGATGGGGATGGTGTTCTTTGTGTCATAGGCAGCATTCCTCCTCCAAACACAGCGAGTTGAGTTGATGCCAAAGAGCTCAGTTTTGGTGTCATCTGACCACAACATTTTCACCCAGTTCTCCTTTGAATTATTCAGATGTTCATTGGCAAACTTCAGACGGGCCTGTACATGTGCTTTCTTGACCAGGGGGACGTGAGCGCTGCAGGATTTCATTTCTTCATGGCATAGTGTGTTACCCATTGCTTTCTTGGTGACTATGGTCCCAGCTGCCTTAAGATCATTGACACCCGTGTAGTTCTGGGCTGTAGTTCTGGGCTAAGCTATTTAAAATCAATGCTCTGCAAAGCAAAGTACCACATAATTGGTGACTCTCTATGCTGTCAGATGATCTGCAATGGAAGTTGCCTGATATCTAATATGGAAGCTGTTGCCACATTTTTGGGTATTCGGTTGGACCCTGTTAAAAAGTAACCACCAAGAATCAATAGGCCAAGGGTTACTTTGTCAGAAAGGCTTCAAACCTCAACGATTTAGGCTAATTAACAGTAAATGCATTGTAGTTATGTCAGTTTCCATAAGTTAACCTAATTCATTTTGATTGATCATAAATCTCATATAATCTAGCCTGATAATCAAGTCAGTCTTACCTGTCTAGTGATCTGAATGTTCATTTATTAAAAATGTAATAAATATGACTTATGCATTTAATCTGTCAGCAACTTTTTGCATAGCTCCCTTGCCTTGTCAATTGCGGCCTTATTGCCCTTTTTTCCTTTAAATTCTTCATAATGTCCCATCAGCAGGGTTTTATTCCTCTGTTGAGAAGATCACCTCTCTAGTTTTTGCTTTTTTTTGCGATATAGTATCTTCATTTTGATGATCGCTTGTTCTGGGATGCATATAGTACTCCGTGCGCATGCAAAATGCAAGCTTGACAATACATGGCTAGATTGTGTAAATGGAATGGCTTGAGCCTTAAGTGGAAGTTGGTGTTCATTCAAGCCAGGCTTTTTTAATTAAGTATGGATTTCATTGGCATCATTGATGGATTACACCCCAGGTAATGACATGTACCACTAAGAACAATTGCAGAGTTGATGCCGGGCTGACAGAAGAGGTACAGGCAAGCAGCAGGCAGAGAGGAGCTGCGGGCATGCAGGAGATTGGTACACAGGCTGGCAGAGAAGTTTGTGGGGGATATTTCTATAAAATGCATAAAAACCTTTATACTTATGAAAATATTAATGTGCATTTTATTATCAGGTCGTTTTAAAAGAAACATATTAACGTGGAATCCACACTCACACTAAATTACTTCTGGGATAGGACTAATTACACATACAGACAATTTCTATGTTCATCATAATATATGTGCCTTATGCTGAGAGATAGTCAGGAGCAGGCAATTACCTTGAGCCCAGAGAGGGGCATTTCTAAAGTTTACTGCCTTTGTATCCACTGTTGGGGTGTCCAGAATGTGGCCCATGAGCTGGTCATAAAGGGTACTCTGTGATAAGAGATGGGCTGAGTGTGGCCCATAAGCTTAACGTAACACTAACTTTGTGGACAAGGATGGACATGACCCAAGTATGAACCATATGGAGGATGTGAATTACTGTCACAAATTACGAGCATTCAGGGAGGTAGAAGATAAGAGGCACACCGCACTCAGGGGGGTTGTCAACCAGACAAAGTCAGATGGCGTAATGTGTGAAAGTTCTGTATAGAAGCCATGGTCCTGACTCAGAACATTGGGTGTGTATCTGCAGAAGGACCTGGCTTTAATGTCTGTCATTATTGTATGATTTTCATTAAAGTCTATTGGATACACAAAGTCCTGAGTTGAAGTGCATTTGTTTTTATTAAAGAGTGTTTGATTTTCCACGACAAGTTACAGGCAGGTAGCAGGCGGACTATTCGTAGATGGGCAGATCGGAGTAGTTAAGATAAGATGGATGCTGTCACTTCTCGATGATTGATTGACAGTAGTTGGGACATTCGGTTTGTGGGCGGGACTTCTGGTTTAGTAGGTTGGACTTCCTGTGTGACGTATGTTCCAGGGTGGTACTTCCTGTATGATGTATGCATGTCCGGGTGTGGTGAAATATGGTATGGGGGTGTGCAGTTTGTAATTCATGGTAGCTTTGATGTTTAACAAAAGTGCTCCAGGGTTCTGGGAATGTTAAATTCACCAGACATTTTATGTTAAGAAAAGTTACGATAAGTCCGA
The DNA here is from genome assembly GCA_016801105.1 of Esox niger. Lineage (NCBI taxonomy): Eukaryota > Metazoa > Chordata > Actinopteri > Esociformes > Esocidae > Esox > Esox niger. The sequence goes on from JACXGJ010003628.1 coordinate 36,030, forward strand.
TGTTTAACAATAGGGAGCCAGGGTTCGGGAATGTTAAATTCCCAAGTGTGACAATGGGTGTATAGTGGTGGAGAGGACAGACCAGGCGCAAGCAGAGATAGCTGTCTTCGTACTCTTTAATATTAAAGAAACACAAAACAACAGAACAGAAAACACAGAGTAATCAGGCAAAACTGCTAAATGAAAGTGAACACACAGAAACAATCACCACAAGGATGACACACTGACATGGAACAATGACTGACAAATGAAACATGACTAACGTTTAAACACAGATTGCTGAACTAATTGGGACCTGGTGTGAGAGACAATTGGAGACAAGACAATCAAAGGGGACCGGGATGAGTTCATGTCAAGTGGGAAGGTGGAGAATGCAGGAAATGGCGGAGCAGTCTGTCACCTCACCGTCACACCAAGGCATAAGATGTTATGATATGTAGTGTGATGTTTGCTGTTCAACAAAAGGGTGCCAGGATCCTGAAATGTTTAGTCCCACAGACAATCGACGTTAACATAAGTAAGTGTGTAATAGAGGTGTTAGCTTCCTGTTCCAGTGATGTCCAAGAACAAAAGTTATGCAACCAGAAAGCCAGGGGAGAGACATCTTTATTCAGCATGAGACTTCTGACGTTAAAAGTACATAGTTCTCACTCTCTCACTATCTCTCCAAAGAATACAGGAAGTTCCACAGTACTTATACCGAATACAAGGGAGGTGGCCAAGGATCAAACCCAGCCAAATACCCTCCAATAAGAAAGGCCTAAATGACCCTTGTATGGGATGTTACAGCATATGGTCAATGGTCCTATCCCTCAAGCCTGTGACAGTCACATGGGCAACTCCTAGCAGGAGGCATAAACAGGAAGTTTGGGGCCCATCAGCATCAGGCAACACTTCCTATCTATACACCTCTGCTAAGAGTTAGTCAGTACATCTGTGTTGTTTTAAGTTTCTCAAGCCTACTTTCTCTCAGAGGGTTTAAAATAATCTGGTGTTAATCTTCCATGTTTTTTTAAAATGCAGGTGTATCATGGATTTGTGCTATTTTAACAAGTGAAGAATGTCTTGTGTAAGATATAAAGAAGGGGTGGGGAGTTACAATTTTGGAATGTTTCTGAAATGGGTCTTAAGATTAAGCTTTTATGTCTTTTATATTGTCTGTTTTATATCTGTGGCTTAGGGAATGTGGACACAGCCTTGTTTGAAAAACACCTTTTTGGGCATTCAGACCTCGGTAAGTAGTCTTTTAACATTTAGCAATTGTCTTCCGTTAGCCCACATATTTTTTTCATTTCAGAACAAGTAACCAACATTGGGGTCAGCTGGACTGCGCGGTTGTGATTTTACACAACGTCGTGAACCATTACTTCCTGTGCAAGTGTAAATATTAACAGACATTTCAGTGGTGTTGTAAAATTGTATTAACATTATCTGCATAAAGCTGAATCTTTGTACTCTACATGTCAACCAACAGTGTGGAGCAGGGTGATGTTGAACACTACTACAACACCGTAATGGCTTCAGTTATGGAACACCCCACTTTGTGACTGTACAGCGTTACAGAGTTTTCTTGTTTCATATTTCCCACATTTCCCAATTCTTCAAAGATGAAGGTATACATAATATATCTCTACAGTCAACTCTCAACAGACAACTCATCAAAACTGTGATGTATGTAAATGTTTGTTTGAGTTAGAATAATATTTTAACCTGTAAGTGGATCATTATTTACACGTTAAGATAGAGAAATGGTGCAAGATAGTGCTAACAACAGACCAGTCACTGAGCAACCATCAACCTCAACACATATCCAACAGCCCGTACCTAACACAAGTGCACACAGCAAAACCCCTATAGAAAATACTCACGATACAGCAAAAAGACCCCACATGTCGGCACCAAGGTCGCCCCATCAGGAGGTAAAAACTGTATCTTGTATCTCCATTTTTCATCTGTTTTATTTCATAAATCATTGCTATGGGTAACCCTTCATATCGATCTATGTGTTTTACAAAAATGTAACCAATGAAAAGCTTTTGACTAAACCTCGTGACTCTATTGGATCCTCAAACTGTCAGCAAAAGCTCGTAGCTCCACACCGCCTCCAAATTGAATGAATGCCGCATACAGCAGAGTTGAAGTACAAAATGTACGCAGCGATTTTGTCTGACACTGACTGAGGTAAGTAGCTAAATAAAATGTTTTCAAATAAACCCCAAGTTGCATAGTCAGATAATAATATGCAGTGTACCAGTTTATAAAAAAGCTATATAATAAAAAATGATCAGACTTATGTTATAGCAGATGTATACTTAAGAATGTCATCAGCAGATGTAGGCCAATGTCATGCCATTTATATCAGTGTTGTATAGTACAGATTACAGATGTGTCACCTAGTTAGCTGGATAACCAACTTCTTGCCTCAACATGATGCTACTGTAACCCATTGAGACAAACTAAGCTGTTATGACTGTTTTTGTTTCACAGTAGCAAAGTCTGTATCCCTGGATGAAATGTGTGCAATGTGTCATATGCGGAGGCAAAAAACAATGGACATACGAGATAAAAAAGCTAAGATCAGTTATAGACGTTGACAGCACAGATGAAGAGAACGACAGAGAGGAAGATCTACGAGTAGCGAGAGGTGATCCCAGCTCAGATAAAGAAGATCAGGAAACAGCACTGGAGAGTGTAGAGAGGGAAGGATTTGAAGTGGATTTTGGAGGTACAAGTGCTGATTTAGCCTTAGATGATTCTGAAGAATTCATGGATATCATCTGGTTTGAACAAATGACAGGGTGTAAAATTGTCTTTCATTGATCCCGGGATGGGGGTTGCAAGGACCAACTCTCCTTACTTACATGCCAAACATTTCTTTGGCATCCCAAACCTGAAAGGTTTTCTGGGGGTGCCATGGTGTGACCAGAAGAAATACTGTGTCAATTGTGGTTATCAATATACCAACTATGAACCCCACAAGTGCAAGTCTAACGTGCCCCAATTGTAAAGGGGATCTGACTTTAGAAACGAATCGTCAATGTTTCATAAAACCCTCAAAACCCGTGGACCGCAGTCAGTGCTACATATTTTAGGATTTTGAGACAACTGCCAATCCTATGAACGGTGGACACACTGCAAATTTTGTGTGTGCATTAAACTTTCATGAGACGTGGTGTTCGGCCGGAGGTGGTCGTGTCGCTGCCTCCTTCCAAATGTTTAGGCAACTAAAATATACTGACTACACATTTATTGCACACTTGAAAGGTTTTGATGGTTACATCTTGATGGAACTATAATGGTCCTGGCCGGACAGAACTGTTCCGGTCTGGGTTTTCTGTGTATGCTTGAATTGTCATATCCTTGTTTGGTCTTTCCTGTTCTCATTTCAGTTAATCAGTTTGGTCTTTCACGTTCTCATTTCAGTTTTTCGGTTTATTCCTTTACCTGTGTTTAGCCCTCACCTGTTTCTGTTTTCCTTGATAGTCGGTTTATTTCTTTCAGGCATTTTCTCCCTATGCTTGTCTGTCATTGTTAATTGTGGCGTTCCATGTTTCTGTGTATAGTGTATTTTGTATCTCAGTGGACGACACTCTGTTTTGTTTTTCTTCTGTTCACATTAAAAGCTCCTTCTTCAACCCTGCATTTGCCTCCATCTCCCAGTGATATGTTACAGGAAAAACTTGTTAACAATGGTATTGGTGCGACTCAAATGGTAGCAAGCTCACGATTTTTAATGACAGCACATTCAATCAGAGATACATTGCTAGTCACTTCTCATGAAGGACACGATTGCATTGGTCCCTTCAGACAACTACAATTGTTGACAGAAGATATTCTCAAACAGCTCAATCCAATGGCTTGAATATCCGGCCTCTGATGAGAATATTATTTATACAGAATGCCCTGAATTGGGGTGAAATAAAAATTGGGGCATGGAATTTTGATGGATACGATGAACACGATGGTGTATGCACACCCTATGAATTTCTAGGTTGTTTCTGGCACAGACACTCAAAGTGTCATTGTTCAACAAGCACCAACCCAGTGAAAAAGATTCAGTACAGGTTGATGCACCAGCAATGGCTTGCAAAGATTTAAGCTGTAAAAAAACAACACAATTTACATGTTCAGTACATATGGGAGTGTGAGTGGATTCAGCTTAAAAACACATCCACAGATGTCCAAGCTTTCATGAAGCTTTAACACTCCAGAGCCCCTTGACCCTTGGGATGCTCTTTTCGGAGGTCGTACCAACGCAATTCATTTGAAGTTTACGGCTCAAGATGGGGAGACTAGTCAGTATAATGATGTCTGTAGTCTTTACCGATTCTGCGATAAAGATTATCCGATTGAGCATCCAAACATAATCTTTCGAGAATTCAAACCACTAGACACATACATTGGTATTGTTAGGGCTACCGTGTGTCTGCCAAAAGGTCTTAATCACCCCATTTTACCGCACAGGATTGGTGGTAAGCTGTTCTACCCCTTGTGTAGATTATGTGCAGAGTCTTTAAACCAGTTGACTGATTGTTCACATAGTGATTCAGAAAACAATCTAACTGGTACCTGGTTTGCTATTGAGCTGGTTAAGGCCGTTGAGAAAGATTATCACATTGTGAAAATGTTTGTTGTCTGAGATTTCATCAGGACATCAAATATTCTTTTTGCAGATTACATGACAACATTCCTGAAGCATAAGCAGGAACCTTATGAATACAATGTTTCCAAATCCAACAGTCGCTGTCTTGATATTTTGGCCTCTAAAATGGTAATCCTTTATAGTAGAAGGATCTGATTTATATTCTGGGATTCTGCAGACCCTCAGCTGCATGGAGGATGTATTGAAAACAAATTGTTTTGAGACACTTACATGAGTAATCATGTAAATATGTGAAAAAAACACAAGTGCCCATATTTTGGTTTTATATTGAAAAAAAATAATAAAATATAATAGGTAGGCAGTTTTACATTACGTCTGGATGCTCCGATGGGCTCAGAAAAACTACAAGTTGAGTGGTTTTACTGTATATAATAAAAAAATGAACATACATTTTTTCTCATCACATACATTTTGTTCAAAAAAATTCTGATAATCTTTGTAAATGCCCATATGGGGTAATTTTACTTATTCTGTCATATTGTACCTCCAAAGCCTCCACTAGTTAGCAGCATTGTCATACAATACAAGGCGTCACACAGCCAGTCCTTAGCCTTGGATTCTTCAAACTCCAGTTGGTTGTACTCTTGATACATAAAGTGTTCCGACTGTTTGATAGTCACAGACGGTCTGTCTTTTTTATGCTGTGTTGAGGAATGTGTTAGCTTAAGGCAGGGCTTCAGGGTTGTATGTTAGTTGAACAGTGCGCAGAGTTGCAGTCACACTATAACTTGCAGAAATTTTCCGGAAATTGTTCCAATCTAACCAATCAATCTAATTTGTTTTATAAAGCTCTTTTTACATCAGCAGTTTTCACAAAGTGCTTTCACAAAACACCTGGCTTTAAACCCCAGGGAGTACAACAGTAGTGTTGAACTTCAGTGGCTAGGAAAAACTCCCTAAGAAGGCCAAAACTTAGGAAGAAACCTAGAGAGGAACCAGACCAATCCTCTACTGGCCTCCTACTATCGTGGCCACTGTCTTGTCTACCCAAGCCCAATAATAATTTTATAAACAAATTAAGCGCTTTTTTCTTACTTTTTTCATATCTGCTCAATTTTCCCTAACATAATATTGTTTGGGGGTTTTACTATACATTTGGATAATATCATTAATGCTTATACGAGAGATTTTATATCTTGCCTGGACAATTTTGTATTGGCGCAACATATCAACTTTCCCAATCACTCTAAAGGTCATGTTTTTTCACTTGATAACTGCTCTGGTGTTACTCCAACTGGTTTTAATGCAGATGATCTTCCCATCACTGATCACAGGTTAATAAAATTGAATATCAACTTAACACTGTCCAAAATGAAACTGCCACGTGTTATTTAATTTTGTAACTTTAAGGACAATAACTTAGATGTTCTCTCTCGTAAGTTTGACTGCCTCCCCATTATACCCTGTTTTTCCACCGCTGATGAACGAATCATTACAACAATGGACTACATACTATTTTTTATTCTCTGGCCTCTTTAAAAACCCGAAACTGTTTACTTTACCCATTCTGCCCCTTGGTTTACATCTGAACTATGCCAGATCAGAGTAAAAGGTCATCGCTTGGACGCCTTAACAACTGGACTCATTGTGTACAAAGAAATGTATAAGGACCACATTCAAAACTGCAAGGATGCTCTTTCGGCAGCCAAATCCCCTTTTTGTACAGGCTTAATTAGTTTAAGTGAAGGACACACCAGAGCCGTGTTCTCCATGACAACATTTTACGAACACCTCTTGCACGTCATCTGTACTCAAATTCCTATTGTAACTCCCTAACACCAAAGTTCATAAGCTCCACAAGCAACTGACAGTTAATACCTCTCATAGTCAGTCTCTCTCAGGTCTCTCAGACCCTCTTTCTCATGCATTTTCAAGCTTCACAGTTCCTTCTGATGAAATATCTGACCTTATTCAAAAGTCACAGCCAACTTCCTGTCACCTAGACCCTCTTCCTACCTCCCTGGTAAAAGCCTGCTTACCCACTCTCTCCTCAATAATAACTACCATTATATATTTTTCTCTCACCTCTGGCATTGTTCCGTCACTTCTAAAATCTGCTGCAATAACTCCTATACTTGAGAAACCTGGTTAAATAACCTCTGTCCTATTTCTAACCTGACTATTCTATAAAACATCCTTGAAAAAAATTGTTCTATCTCAGATTCATGCACACTTGTCTGACAATAACCTCTATGAAGAAGAATTTCAATCTGGCTTCCACCCCTGCCACAGCACTGGTCCTGGGGCCCTTCTGTCATATCTTTCGTAAATTCAATATCCATTTCCACTGCCATGCGAATTACACTCAGCTATACCTAGCAACTAAACCTAACTCAACCCTCCCACCCACGTCCACCTCTGACTGTTTAATGCAAAACAGATCCAGGTTTTCCTGCAACTTCCTCAAACTTAACAATGATAAAACTGAGGTTCTCCTCATTGGCACCAAATCCACTCTAACAAAACATGACAGTTTCTCACTTTCCATTAATAACTCCTCAGTTTCTCCCTCCCCTCAGGTTAAGAGTCTGGGTGTCATCCTCGACAACACAGTTTCATTTCAAGCTTACATTAATAATGTCACCCAGTCTGCATACTCCCATTTACGTAACATCAATCGTCTCTGTCTTAACCCACTAGTACAGCCATTCTTGTTCACACCCTAGCTACATTTCGTATCGATTACTGTAGCTCTATTCCTCTCAAAACGTATACAAAAACTTCAACTGAACTCTGCCGCTCGTATCATCACCAGAACATCTTCGATAAATCACATCCCTCCCGTTCTTCTGCAGTTACATTGGATTCCAGTAAAATACTGCATTCATTTTAAGATTCTGCTACTCACCTTCAAGACCATTCACAACCTTGCTCCTCTTAACCTCATTGACCTCCTTCATGTCAACATACCCCCCGTACTCTTAGGTCTTCTTCTATTCACCTCTCTGTACCTCATGCCCGTTTGACCACTATGGGGAGCCTTCAACCGCTTTGCCCCTCGCCTCTGGTATTCTCTTCCACCAGACATCTGTAAAATCAACTTGCTTTCCATTTTCAAAACCCATCTGAAAACTCATCTTTTCACACAGCCATACCTAGCATGGACACTATTCATCTGCTTTTAGCAATGTCTGTTTGTTTTTACTAATATACATTTTTTATTATTGTGATTTGTGTCTTGTATTGTGACCTTGTGTTCTTAAAAAGGCACCTAAAAATTGAATGTATTAATTATAATTATTATTAGTGTTTTAATACTCAACAAATTCATTTGTTGCATTAATTCACTATTTGACTATTTGGAATTAATCTAAAACTGGTCAGAATCAAGCTGATCGGCCTGATGGTGGAGCTATAACCAAGCCAGATGGGCTCTCATCACCCCTGGGATGACCTCTCTCCAATGCCATTCAGGGGCGGAGTCACTGGCTTGTTGGTGCCTCTCTGTTGCTTCTATCGTGCAATTGGAGTGATCTCATTCAGGATGGTTGCGGTTGGTTGATGCTTGGCAATGTGGCGGGATTGACTTCCTGCTTGTTGGGCTCTGTTTGGGACCTCCTTTGGATACGGCCAAAGTGTCACTGGACCCCATGTCTTAGGTCCATTGTATAAGCGGCTATATTTTCGTGCCGGGGAAGTAGGGTGGGCTCTCCTGCATTGTAAATCCTTGTAAATCAAAGGAATGCGCTCTCAAAATGTTCCTTGTCTCCTGCTCCACTTAAACTTGGGGGAGGTCTTGGCCCATACCTCCGGAATACCAGGCTATGATCCTTGACTTCAACCCATATAACTTTATTCCCAGTACACAATTCTAATACCATGACAAGTAATTGAAAAATACACTTTATTACCAAAGGGTCCTAGACTAGAACATTATAACAATTCACAAGGCCCATGTTCCACCTTCCACAACTCCCACCCTTTTATATTCCCTGCACAATGTGGGCACAACAGATCTCCAAACATGGCTACCCTCCCATGTGCTAATAAGGCATGCAAATAAGAAACTATGCACTCTACATTCAATATTGTATGGTCTACACTGAAACAAGCATAAAGGGGAATAACAATCTATCAAATGAGAAACACCACAAAATCAATGGTTTTCAGTTAGTAGAGGGTCAACCCTTACTTTACTCTACCCTGCTGACCCTTCGAAAGTATCACTGTTTAGTTGTTGGGATAATGCAGGAAGTGAACAAATATACATGGACTGTGAATGGAAAAAGCCATCAACTTCTAACAATGTGTAGTCTTTGGAGATATACATAGCTGATGACTATAAACCTCTGTCCAGAGAACCCACTGAGGAGACTCTTCAGTTGTTGATGAACTGGCTCTGAGGCAGGTTTACAGGCATGGCAGAACTTCTTGATCCTGAGCCAGAACAACTGGTACCCTCTGTGTCTGGAATGGATATTGTTGAAAACTAAGGGAACACGGGACCTGCAGGCATCCTGGCTGGCATGGTGAGTAGCAGGTGGCTATGGCTAGCAACAGTGGGACAGTGCACCAACCCCTTATTGCACATCATATGAATTGGGAGGTTGAGCCAGCAATTTAGGATGCGTTGGGGTGAACAAAATTACTTCACAGCTAAAAAGGGTCCTTGGCTCACAAAGCTAGATAGGGTGTGAGTCTGTGAATTGGGGCATAGACAAATGGCTACTGGAAAAGATATGTGCAGTCAGCGCTGAAAGATAAAATTTAAAAAATACTACTATACAAAAATGTGAATAATGGCCTGGTAAAATAGATCAACAAAATAACATCAGTTTTGCAAGTAGTGCTTACCTAAAATAACTTCCCTGTAACATCTAGTGCCAGTGGTAGTGTTATGAATCATTTGATCTTTGTGCTAGTATCTTTCCGGTTGCAATCTGATTTCTCGATGTGGCATGTTAACTGGCACACATGGGAAATGATACATACAAGCATAGCTAACGTTTGCATAACTAAGTTAGTGTTTTCCAAAACTCAAAACATGGTAGCAAGGTAGGTAGCCTTTTCATATTTATATACGTGGCCTGGTGGAAACATCATGAATATCTTGTAACATTGTCGAGGTAGAAAAACGCTAAAAGAACTTGTGCACAGCCCATCAATTATTACAATTTGAAATGTCACATTTGGAAAGAAAAAGCTGAACAATCAAGCTATATTCTTTGCAGTTTAGATTCTCTTTGGGAAACGAATGTTGAACGTAAATGTAGTTCAGTGAGATAGACACATTACCGGTTAACTAGCTTTCTGTCGTTTTTTTTGGCAAAATGTAGACACGTACATTGATATAAGTCACCTTGCTTACCTATATGCTTACTCAGTTACAAAAAAAGCGAGATGGTGTAATCCTAAGTACAGACCATATTTGAACTGCATCTAAAAATCCACTATCAGAAACATTTATGAGGAAAATGCCAAAAGTAGCTAGTTTAGCATTTTGCCGCTAGGTTTATGGGGATTATGAGTTATACTATTTCAGTCAATTATTTTGTAAAGAAAAGTTCATATCACAGATATAATATTATCGTATATCCCATTCAATCATTAAATGCTTGCATGAGTACAGAGTGATGTAAACTAAACTGTCAATGTTTGAGTTGGTTTGTTTGCATGCTAATTCTGCTTACACGCTATGAAATGTTGCTAATGTTGGTCCATGGTGTTTTCCACTGTAAAATAGCCTACTGAAAATGCCAGCTTTGTGATTGCTGCTGTTAATAATTTATCATTAGGGGTCCTCTGGTAGGAAAAACTAGTTATGGCCATTCAGGGCTTCATTACTATTCTTCTAGTGGCAGGATATTATGCTAGTAAAGGCCATAATTGATATGCATGATGCAATATAGTTAACAATCTTGTCTGTACATTTTATGTTTAATAAAATGTTAATTCCAGTGTTATTCTTGTCTTTTGTTTTTTACATACAAATTGTTAACTATATTGCCGCATGAATTAAAATGATGGCTTTTATTGTGATAATAAAAATCTGAGTGCTAACAACATAATATCCTGCTGCTAAACTAACACTAATGAAGCCTTAAATTGCCATTACTTGGAGAAACCCTATTGTAATTGTTGGTATTATTAGGGGTTCTCTAAACCTACCGGAGAACCCCTAATAATACCAACAATTAATAGCATAGCCTACAACATAACAGCATAGCCTACCAGCACACAGCAGTAAAAAATGCAATGTAGTACGTGAGGATGCAAAGGAAATATTCTGAGAGTAAAAGAAGGCTGCGTCAAATAATTATTTCAATAATTTATGTTCCGATGTGTAACAAAAAAGCAAATATAATATGATACACATGTATTATTCACAATACGGAAAGAGGAAATAAAACATTGGTTGTTAAAAGCAGGACTCAAACAGGCCATTAATGGGTTTATTCAAGTCCTTTTTTATTTATAGAGTTATTTATATCCATTATGCATATCCCATATGTGCGTCTTAGAAAGGCGGTCTGTGTTGCTAGTTGGGGAATGAAGACACTTGGCAATTTAGGCCTACGTGTCTGTTTGCTGTATTAATTAATCCAGCACAAAATCCAGTCACCGTCACACAAGTGTGTCTTTTAGTTACTAACTGTCCTACAGGATTTAACCACAAGGTAAGCATAGCTGACAATGCAGTTACAAAAGACACTATAACAGTCTGTAACAGGTAATTCTAGTTGAATATCTTTAAACGATCCTTTGACCATGTTCTGGCGCGCCATCTAGTGGCTTAAAAAACATTGGTCCAAGGCCAAGCTTTCTTGCCGACCCCTGTTCTATGTTGTCTTTCTCTGTGACACGTCCACAGGCACACACATAGACAGTGGACTCTTGAGTCAGAGGTTTATATGACTATACAAAGATATACAGTGTGATTGTACTGTACCAGACCATTTTCATATACTCACTATATTGGAGGACCCCATCCATGGTTGCTATGCAACTATTTTTATTCTTGGCGCCTAAGCTTAATAACAAAAAGTCCATAGTAAAAACTGCTATAAACTTCCATACAGTTAAGGTAATCCACGTGTAACAACCATGCAGAACCCCCTTCCCAATTTCTCCACCAGGGGAACTACAGTATATTATTCAATTAGCCAATTTCAAAATTATTCAATTTCCACCCTGTTTGACCTGCAGTGCTGATTTTTTTAGTGCCTGGCTAATTTCTCATGATGAACAAATAATCCTCGAGAACCCATACATTTTGCTGTTAATTTTCTGTACAATGAAAATTTGGCCAAAACTTCTTTTCATAAACCATAAATCCAATTGACTTGTCCTTTGGCATACAGGTCTCTTATACGTTTGCCCACTGACAAAGAAATTATGAGTCTGTAATTTTAATGGTAGGTTTATTTGAACAATGAGAGACAGAATAACTAAAATTTGTAGAGGGAGCTGAAGGTTCAAGTTGCCAAACATCAGACCTTTAGAATTATAGACTGATAATTTCTTTGTCAGTGGGCAAACATACAAAATCAGCAGGGGATCAAAAAGGTTTTTCCCTCACTGTACATGCCTCCCTAAAATTATTTCAGGAATTAGAGAACGTGCAAAATGGTGGACCAAATGTCAGACTAGTGTACAATATATTTAAACACAATATGCATGTGTGCAATTCTTAATTGGAACTATAACCTATGGCCTTCATGTTCATTGTGCATCCAGATACCACCCCCATATAACACAATCTGCATTTGTTTGTTGATATCTCAAAAGACAGCAAAATGGCAACTGACAAAATTCTGTCAATTTTCAACACAGGCTAATTTTAATGCTAATGAATGCCTTCAAAACTAGTTTTCTCTTGAACCATACATCAGATTTACTCACCAATATATTTTCATTCTCTGGGCCATACTTCTGAAAAGGTCTGACAATAAAACTAGTTGCTATGTCAAAAATCTACTGAACTATGACTTTATGCTAACCACTAGCATTAATTAACTTTTAGGCTGTATCTTTAGAACCATTTGAGCTGCAGACAGGATACCAACATTTTTTCACCAGTTTAGCTATCTCCACTTAAAATTACAGTGGAGTAATTTTAAGTATTTTCTGCCACCACTAAAATTTCATTTATGTAACCATAACGTCTACTCTAAATGGGTCTCTTCCATAGGCTATTGTTAGAAATGTATTGTAATTTCAGTAGGAACATCACCTGGCTGGTGGCTGAATGCGTAGAATTGTAGATGCCAATGCAGTTGTCTTACAAAGGCCGGTTCGAGTGCCAATGATTATTTACTCATAAGGGTTTTGATAATAACACTGGTAACACTGCATTTGTAATACCTATGTCAGGAATATTTGCTTTTTAAAATCTTAAATCAAGCATTGGATCTACCATATTTTATGAATGTTTTAACACCAGTAGATGTATCTCCAGAGATATACCTCTCATAGAGATGTATCATTCAGATGTATGACCACCATGGGCCTCGTATCAATCTTGCATACGTTTCTAACTAAATACTGGTGTATCTGGAAATCCTACGATTTGCATTGACAAAACATTATTGGGATTTATCAAACTGGTGTACACAACACATATGCATGATTCCGTTGATAAATCACACCCATATTATACCTCTGCGTACGTGAACGAGCATACAGTCTCCGCCCAAAGGACGCCTAAAATTATCTCATATGAGGTATTCAAATTAGCCCTATTTACTTTGTAATTTCAGTCGATACACATAGCAAGGTGGATACCGATCATAAAAAACTTACAAGAAAACCCTTTTCCCATAATCTGAACTTCAAAACATTTTATCCAATATTTCATATTAATGAACAACAACAAACCTGTTTCTAATCTTCCTTTTATTGCAAAGATCATTGAGAAGGTTGTATTCAATCAGCTCAGCGATTTTGTGACCTCAAGAGGTCTCTTAGACAAGTTTCAGTCCGACTTCCGACCTCACCACAGTACAGAAATGGTTCTGATTAAAGTTTTAAATGATATAAGGCTGAATACTGATTTCGATAAAATAACGGTTCTAGTTCAACTAGATCTCAGTGCAGCCTTTGACACTGTAGATCATAGAACACTTCTAGATAGGTTGGTAAATTGGGTCAGACTTTCTGGGACAGTCCATGATTGGTTCAGATCTTATCTAGATGGCCGGAGTTACTTTGTCACCATTGGTAATCATGAATCTGATAGGGTGGCTATGACATGCAGAGTTCCACAGGGATCAGTTCTCGGACCGCTTCTGTTTGTGACGGTGAGGTGACGGACTGCTCCGCCATCTCCCGCTTTCTCCATCTTTCCACTAGCCATGAACTCATCCCTGCCCCCTTCATTTGTCTTGTCTCCAATTGTCTCTCACACCAGGTCCCAATTAGGTCATTAGTATGTGTTTAAATGTTTCTCCTCTGCTCCCCTCATTTGTCAGTCATTGTTCCATGTTACTGTGTGTCCTGACGGTGTGGTGAGTTTATGTTCCAGTCTATGATTTACTTTATACTTTTCATTCATCAAGTGCTCTGTGTTTTTCTGTTCTGTTTCTTTGTGTTATTTTGTGTTAAATCAAGAGCACACTCACCGCTACCTCTGCCTATGCCTGGTCCGTTAACCCCACAACGTTACTCTTTGACACTGTTCAATCTCTATATGCTACCTCTGGGCCAAATTCTACAGAACAACAACAATACCTTCCACTGCTACGCTGATGATACGCAAATATATATGGCTCTCAAACCGTATGACAACAGCTCAATAGATTCTCTGTGTCACTGTATAGAGCACATAAATACCTGGATGAACCAACATTGAGATTATTGTGTCACGAGTACAGGTAAGGATCCAAGCGCGGACTGGGGAGGAAAGGGGGTGTGGCAGGCAGAGTAGTCAGGGACGGGCAGAAAGTCAGCAACCGAGCTGGCGGTAGTAGTACAGGCAGGGAACAGGCCGAGTAGTCGGGGACAGGCAGGCGGTCGGCAATCGGGCGGAAAGCAGAGGTACAGGCAGGAATCAGGCAGAGTAGTTGGGGACGGGCGATCAGTCGATACACGGAATTGCGAAACGAGGGTTTGTGAAGAGCAAGATATGGCATGCGAGCAGAGACCATTGATCCAGCAGGGAAGAGGTGACATGGAGTTGACTGGGAACAGGAGAGGGGATGACTGGGAACAGGTGTGTGTGTGTGCGGCCATTGGGAACAGGTGTGGGAACAGGTGTGCGCTGCAGCTCAGGGACCCACTGAGTAGGCAGGGGCAGGAGTGTGGTGCCGATTAGCGCGCGTCTGGTACCCTCCAGTGGCCCGAAGCAGCGTGGCAGCGGCATATGTGGGCTTGGACAGACGGAACCGCAAGCTCCCTTTCCTGAGATGGGAACAGCGGAGGTTGATCCCCAAACAGGCATTAGAAAGGGGATATGTTCGTTGCGGAAGTGTGTTGTGGGCGTATTCCACCCAATGTAACTGGAAAGACCAGGATGTGGGGTTGGCGGAGACCAAGCAGCGAAGGGTTGTCTCCAGGGTCTGGTTGGCCCTCTCAGCCTGGCCATTGGTCTGGGGGTGGAAACCGGAGGAAAGACTGATGGCACGACTAAAAGACCTCCAAACCGCTGACGTGAATTGCGGTCCTCGGTCGGAAACCAAGTCAGTCCAAGTCAGACCAATATTGCAAAAAACCTTTCTGACCAGTATGACCACCATCTCCTTAGATGAGGGAAGTTTGGGTAACTTTGCTAAAGCGGTCGACAATGGTGAGGACGACGGTGTTGAATTCGGAACAGGGCAGTCCGGTGACAAAATCCTGTGACAGGTGAGACCACGGACGTCGAGGCACAGGCAGAGGTCGCAGGACCCCGGCACTGGGCTGGTTCTACAGTTTATTCCGGGCGCAGGTGGGGCAGGCAGAGATGTACGTACGTGTGTCCGTTTGCATGGATTCTTCCAAGGTGGAGGCGGTTGTGGGGTGGCCAACTCCAAACACCAGAAAAGAGCTGCAGAGGTTTTTGGGCTTTGCGAATTTCTACCGGTGGTTCATACGGAATTACAGTTGTGTGGCCGCTCCTTTGACTGCCCTTACCTCATGCGCCATTAATTAATTAAAACACAACTGGTAGATTCCATAGTAGATTCCATGAGGAGGCCATAGAAGCTGTAAGGCTATACAGTGTGGTTAAGTTTAAGCGCATGAAAAGAGAAATTATTTTAACCAGGATTTAATAATGGTTACATTTGGGGCACATCTACGATCTTCTTCCCCCATTTCCAGTTGTGTGCAGCATTACTGCTAAATGCAGCTTCTCCATGTTTAGTTTGGACTCTACTAGCTGAACTGAGTACATAGACCAAAGAGCCCTGCTTGGTATATACTCTTCAAGCATATCAGAAATGTATTTGGGGCCTAAACTATTCTCTGATTTATAGACAAAAAGCAAAATTTCTGGCCTGAGCACGTGCCGGCGGCGCACCCTATTGTCCCGGCCGCTCCGCCGCTGCCCGAGCTGGCGGCGCCCCCACTGGCCCGTCCCGGACGCGCCGCCCCCACTGGCCCGTCCCG
>JACXGJ010003629.1:9105-52236 GCA_016801105.1 Esox niger
TTAAACAGTGCCTAACCAGCGCTTAAACAGTGCCTAACCAGCGCTTAAACAGTGCCTAACCAGCGCTTAAACAGTGCCTAACCAGCGCTTAAACAGTGCCTAACCAGCGCCTAACCAGCGCTTAAACCGTGCCTAACCAGCGCTTAAACCGTGCCTAACCAGCGCTTAAACAGTGCCTAACCAGTGCTTAAACAGTGCCTAACCAGTGCTTAAACAGTGCCTAACCAGTGCTTAAACAGTGCCTAACCAGTGCTTAAACAGCGCTTAAACAGTGCCTAACCAGCGCTTAAACAGTACCTAACCAGCGCTTAAACAGTGCCTAACCAGTGTGTAAACAGCGCTTAAACAGTGCCTAACCAGTGCTTAAATAGTGCCTAACCCAGACCACAGCCCTCCATCCTACTGACCAAACAGCACTAGCCCAGCTTACTTCTTATCGATAAGCAGTGAATTGGCAAGACAATATACACTTCAATGCAAGGAGACATTGTCTTTTTGTTCCTGACCAAAAAGGCATTTGATGCAGGTTTGTTGGCAGTAACCCAAAGGTGGAGGTGGGAGCAACCGGAGCATATCTGAGCAAGTCTGCCTTTTAATACGGTCCCACAAATCACACAGCTGACAAACACCGATAACTACTGCCACTGCCTCAGTGTTCACTGTGGATAGAATGGAGATCTTTTTAATACTTTTTGTAATATTTTATAATATATTTTTGCCAGCATAGAAGTCAATCATAACTTGTCTATATGTCAGTAGCTGTCGCCGGCTTGCTAATGTAACTGTGAGAGCAGGGAGGTGTCCTGCAAACAGCGTCATACTTGTGTATTGTAGATACTGTCCTTTGAAATGTAAAGATATATTCTTATATACTCTATCTCTTTATATGTTTTCAACCAAAGCCCAGAGCCTGTAAAGTGACAGATCTGTTGTTTGGATCCAAAGCAAGGCAGCTTGTTTCCCAGATCATTGCTGTAAATCATTACTGTGTTTTCAGTCAGTTTACCTGGCACATTAAGGGTATAGAGAAATAATTCACCAACTTGACAGACACTAATAGTCCCACTACACAAATAGGGTAGATAGGGTGAATAAATCTCTAAGGGCCGGTTTCACGGACCGCTTAAGCCTATTCATGGACTTAACAGATATGGAATGTGTAGTCCAATACGAGGCTAGATCTGTGTCTACAAAACTGACCTTAGATGTTATTTACTTGCTTTGGCCAACTTGAGACTTATATAAACAATTGGCAGCTGAATTGGGGCTCTAGGATGAATGGTAAAGGGATTTGGGTATTTGTGGTGGCAGAGTAAGGTGTCTATTTATATAGACTAGTCTGAAAATTTGTCTTAATGCTCCAGGCATTTGACCCAGATTCGGATGAACATTCGCATTGGGAAAGAATATGATAAACCATATGCCAATTTCGTTAATCTGTCTAATGTTTGCAATATCAGTGCTGAAATATACAGATTTAAATGACGTGTGACAGGGTTACTATTGCTTGTCTATCTTTAAACCTTTTTGGTTGTATAAAACAGACCATAAAGTTACAATTTAAGATCACATACAAACATTACAAAACACACTGAAAGTTAATAGCTAGGTGTAGCGCTGTCCAAATGTTCACAGGTATATGTTGCTTTTGAGGCAATGTACTGCCATAGACAATATAGACTTTAACAATGGCTTGCACTTGGAATTGACAGAGACCTGAATTATGCCTCTTGTCTCTGTAGTGGCCTTCATCTGGTTAGCATCACGCCCTCCTTGTGGGTTATCTGGTGCCATCTGTTGGTTAAAGACTGAACTTCTGCCACTACAATTTTTCGTTGTGGGGCAGTATCTTGATTTTCACCTAGAAATAACTTCCATATTTCATTTAGTTTACCCCTAAATTTCCCATCTGATCCTTGATTTAATAAAAAAACGATATGAAGTACTAACAGTACTAGCAGAAACTTAAGCAACCTTCTCAGGGTTGCTCTTACAAGCTGCCGTGATTTTTAAATGTATTTACAATTTTATTGACACTTTATAGTGAAGAGCTCGGCCTCCAAGACAAGAAATTAGCGAGCGAGGCCTTCATTTTGAACATGCCTTTCCCCCCCCTTAACTGTACCCTCGCTCCACTCGGCAGCTTCGCCGACTAGATTATTCTCCCTGAGGACAAAATCAAAACGAGTTTCTGTTGATATTGCAAGAGCTTTATATCTCGGCGGTATTAGCTTTGCGCTCCTGTCTGCTTGTGCTATTGCTAAATGTGCGGTACGGCAAAGAAAAACCAGAGTTGGT
Source organism: Esox niger (assembly GCA_016801105.1). Taxonomy (NCBI): domain Eukaryota; kingdom Metazoa; phylum Chordata; class Actinopteri; order Esociformes; family Esocidae; genus Esox; species Esox niger. Next base: position 11,404 of record JACXGJ010003629.1, read on the forward strand.
AACTTTGTCATCCTTACAGTGTTTAGGACCTGGCTATTAAGGAAGATACACCGCTTTACACTTACATTTCACTAACTTACCCACAGAGACTACAAAAGAGCAACAGAGCTCTGTTCCGGCTCCAGGGTATACTGGCATATTTTTACCACATGATTTGAACCAGCGGGCGTTCGTTTACTGGACTGATGCTCTCACATCTATAGGTTTAGGCTGTCTCTCGACACAGAATTAAAAATGGTTAATAAAGCCACTAGCTGGGTTTCTGTTATTTTAATCCCAGAACTAATAATATAACTGTTCAAAAAGTGTTGTGTTGGGCCTTTTGACTGTTAACTGCGCCGATCATTTTGATCGCTTTGTTTACGTGCACTTGTTCATTTAAAACAGTTGCATTACTTCAGAAAATGTACCTGATTGTAAATTGAAATCAGATTGTTCAGAAATGTATGTGACAGTGTGGAAAATACAGTCGATATGTGCGTCGCTGGATATGAAGAAATCATGGCTGTATAAATATCAAGAAGGAATGCAAAGATAGTATAGCTTCCTTGAGATAACGGCTTCTTCTTGAATATAAAGCAATAATATGGACATTTAGATTACATGCAAATTATGTACTCCGCTGTAACAAGTTGTGTTTTTATAATTAAAACAATTTTTTTTATCATTAATGATTCCTCACTCATACTCACTGACACCACAGAAGGTCCATAATGTTTCTTTTGTCCTTTTACAAACGGTTAGACACTTTTTTACACTCCATAAAACGTGTTGGTGTATTCTTTAGTTTAGTTTTTACATTTTTAATAGTCTACAATTGAATGGTGTGCTTATTGGGCTCTGCGTGAAAGTAGGATTTAGCTTGAAAGAGCCTGAACAGTCACGGACCAATAAGACCCAACATATATCTGTAAGTCCCACCCATGATCATTCTCCACCAATCACCATACACAATTCACAGCTCCATGCATACGTCACTCGGTGATGCCAAGCTCAGCTAATCGGATCCCACCTTTTCGCTGACATCACTAACTAGCCAGTTCCCTCCAGCAGCAAAGAGCTTCATTTTCTGATCTGCTTTTGTGCTAAAATGGAGTCTGGTTCCTTGCCTTAAGTGGATTGCCTTCCTGGTCGAGTTTAGATGTTGACATGCAATAAACCTGGAATCAGAATGGTTGTGGATGCACCTAATTCCAACGGGCCTTTCCAGCCGGTGGCTCTTATGCACTTCAGAGGTACGTAAGAACCATTGTTCCTTTTTAACCCGGGGAGGTGAGAAGCAGCATTTATGTCTCTGTTCCGTTCTTCTCAGGTGGCTCTTGGCAGGTTTTTCACTAAGAACAAAATATTAGCTTTGGGGTTTTTGTTTGGGAATGATTGGAGTTTGGATGGAATTTTTATTGTGTCCTTATCGGGGAAGGTTTTTCTTCGGGATTGCATGCAAATCTCTAAGAAAAGACAGTGCAAAAAAAAGCTGGTTTTACTACCCTCATTCTCGCTCTCTCTGCCCATCCCCCGCACAGCCCGGTGATGTAAAAGGAAGTGAGGTCATAGCCCAGGGAAAGGTTTTTATTCGGTATATGAGTGAGACGAGGGAGTTAAACAATTAGGTTAGGGCAGCCAGTCCCTGTGTTAGGTCTGCCTCGTTATTAGGCCATGGCCCCTTTATGTCACACTCCAGCAGCTCAGCTGGGCACTCGCTGTCCGGAGTGTATAGACTGACGTCCTTTGCTGCGGCATTCCCCCTCTGCCTCCCCACCCTTTTCCCGTCTTCCTCCTTCCAGCGAAGGAGAGGTTGCCATCTCTAAAGGGGGGCAAAGCTATCAGTTAGCCTATAGTCAATAGGCTAACTGATAGCACATTCGATACACTACAGGTTAGGCAAATCTAAGCAGTGTTAGAGGTAATAGTATGCAACAATCGCTTTTGTCTGAAAAGGTGACCCAAGTGCCCTCACAGAATTCTGTATAATAAGAGTAATAATGTAGTGTCACTGATTTAGCTGTGAAGTACAGTCTTCAAAACGACCCTGGTGCTGAGTGACAGCTCGTTTTACATGAAGCATTAAGCACTATTTCCTCTCCTTTCAAAAAATTGGAGGCTTGTCCTTGCTATTATTATAGGATACAAGTCTTTGAAAAGGCTTTAGATGTACTAGTCTGAGAGCAAGGCACAACTGAAATGTTGAATTACAGTTGCAAATGCAGTTGTGCATTTGTGATGTGCCAGAGGCAGGCTTTACATGTACTTAACTCTGAGCCCTTGACATTTTCTTTGACCTGTCAAAATAGGAGGTCATTGCTTTTTCTGTTTTAGTGCTGAAATAAAAAAACAAAGTTTTTGTCTGAAGTTTTAGACGAACCAGTATTCAAACAGATTCTATGTTTTATCAATTATTGGTCGCTAAAGCCACGTTCATGTATAATATTTGAATTCCATTGTGCTTGATTGTCATTCATTTAAATTAAAACGGTCCACAATGGAGTGGAATCTGAAGACCCCTAGTGGTTGAAATCTCTTGTGTGAAACGGCCGGCGCATACATTTTTCAAACTGTGTTTCAGTGGAGCTAAAGTACGTCAACATAACTGGTAGGTCGGAGTCTGTCAAGATGGCGTGCACACCATTTTACCATGCTCCGTTTTCATGGTGAATCTTTGAAATTGGAACTCTAATTGGCCATTTCAGTGTGGTGATTGCCAGCTTGTTGATTTTTCACTGTGCTGTATGGAAGATCAACGCTGTATGGCTTATTCAATGTTAACCCAGATGAAATGCAAAGATAGTCAGATGGCTAACAGTGCTTCAGCGTCTTGTCAGATGTTCTTCATGCCCAGACACACACCTGAACCCTAATGCTACGTGCCATGATTAGGTTAGCCACTTTCTGAAGGATTGGGAATGAATATTCTAAATAGAAGATATGACAGGAAAGGTTACACGCTTCGAAAAACACATCAAGAAGGAAAATGGACACAGACTTGTGTCAGGAAAGAATTGTGAAAGAGCGCTATTTAAGACATTGGCACTAATTGGAGGGGATGGGTCAATTTGAATGCAGGCACCTTTTCAGAGTTTTAATTGAATGTGGGGCATCAGATAAGCGCTCCGAATTTTGCAACCTTTTATTAGCCACACGACTTTGTACTTATGTTAAGAGGAGTGTTTTAAGGAGAATTTGTATTGCTGATAGGGAGATCATTGTTAGTCAGATATCAGATGATACTGCCTGAAACATTCCTCTCAGATCCCAGTTGCACCTGAAGGGCCTCTGAAATTGACTGAACTAGGACCTGATTCTCGGTGTCTGCGGACATTTAGAGACGATGCTACAAGGCAGGCCCTCAATCTTCATTAAAATGAAGAACACTTTGGTGCCACACAAATGATTGCCCTTGGCAACTGTCAAAATAAAGCAACAGGAGTGAGTCCATTGCTAGTGCTAAAGTTGGCACAAGGTTGACTGGCCTTTCCCCCAAATCAGAGCATTACTAGTGAATGCTGGACATGCAAAAGACAGAAATATACTGAACACATTTTTTAAGATTAGTGCCATCTACTTATGTATTCGTTCAGGCTTTGCTAACTGGATCCTGAACTGGATCCTGAACTGGATCCTGATGCTCAACATAATGTGCCTTTGGGGGAGTATTCAATGAGCAACACAGGTTAATGTTTCGATCCCACCGACAAAAATCCCAGAAATTGATTCCCTGCGTTGGTTAGAGAGGATAGTTAACCAGATCTTATGTCAGTCTTATTTATTAAAGCATTTGGTCTTGGTTTGAAGAAAAATAAGTGTGAAAGACTGTGCTTTGCCTAAATCCTCTGATATCCATGTAAAAGACAGCTACTTATCTTGGGATCACAGTAAGTAAGAATCGGAAAAGAACCAATTTCCTGATTTAAAAAAAGCATGTTCCTGAAGGGAGTAATGTTGCTTTCTAAGTCTCAGGGTGTCTGGGCTTATGTGACTTTTTATTATTTCATATTGAACATCAAATAAGCAAGAACGTTTATGGGATGCTTTTTAATTTGTGCGGAAAAACAGAGGTGATTTACATTAAGAAACTTGTGCCTTTTATGAACAAGGTGATCTGAATGTTTTTGATTTTCCCAACTTTGAGTGATACTTAAAATTCATTGGATTCTATATTTGACAAGTCCTACATCTATATGGAAGTTTATGTCCAGTTTATGGCTTGCTGGACAATCTCTACAAAGTTACAGAAACTAGCTGAGTAAAACAACACCTATTGATACCGGTTTCATTATGTTCTGAAGAAGTATTTCTCACCTCTCGAATGCAACGGTCATATTCTGCAATCTCTAGAAATGAATGCGATCTCCGATGAGACGAGCCGCCTTCCGCTCTCGACCGGCTGAGGTTTTCCAACCAGTAGCGGGTCGAGGTTGTGTGAATTGGATGCATGTTGTAATGATTAGGGCCCGATAAAATCAATGTCATATTTTTGCCAATTCCGTTTCCATTTTATGACCCTAAACCCGCCTGCTCCGTGGCCCGACAGCGGGTTATGACCCTTCAACCAGTGTGTCACTTCTTGGCAGGAGGATCTGTAAATGTGCCATTGCCTACTGGCAGCTCGCTCACGTGCTTGCTGTGCATGAGTGGAAATCAGTTCCCTAAATAACCGGCACTATAATGTGATTGAGGCTTTACATTCTATAGACACCAGTCTTACTTTTGACCGGAAGGTGAACAGGGACTGAAGACCATTGTTCTGACTGGCTAGGAAAGCTAATGTTAGCATCAATAGAAAATAGCTATTGATGCTAACAGTAGCTAGTAGAAATACAATGACCCCCCCCAATGATACCAGCTAGTTGGCATTTTACAGTTGCTACATTCAATTCAGTGGTATCCAAAGGTTTAGCTAATCATTATCTTTAGAGGTGGTGATGTGTTTTTCAAGCCATAGTAACGCACTTCAGACCAAACCCAGATGGGCTCCCACTGAAGCTGCGTTGAGTAGATCCCTGTCTGTGGTATTCTTCTACTTTTGTCACTCCGTCACGCCAAGGCAATGACTCTATGTAGTGGTCTAGTAGTCACATTGGGGTAAAAATAAACACCACAACCAAAACACTGCGCCTTTCTCTGGTACACAACCTGTTATGGAGGACATCTTGGGCGTACGTGCGGAAACTTTACCTCGGGAGAGTTATGTAATTGGAGCGGTGTTCGGGCAGACGTGGTACGGTAGGTAAGGGCGCAGGGGCACCCTTGCCAATACACGTGCATAGACGCGCATGAAGAGCCCGGCTGTAATATCTAAGGGACCAGACTTGATGTGATGGTGGCCCTGTCTGTGGGAAGGTCAATCTGAACTTGCCCAGATAGATTTTGTCCATTGGTCCCTCCTCACACTCATAGGTTAGACTAATGGGCCACCATTTTGTGAAAAGTCAGCAATTATTGGGAAAAAAAACACTTAACTCCCCTCCAGTGGCCCTTATTGACTGTTCTCCCTGAGGAATGATATGTGGTGTCTACAGACAAGGATCTCAACTTAACATTTTAGACCAGTACATAACCACTGACCAATAGCATAACAGTGACCAATACACTCAAATGAGTGAGGTCTAGCACATGAATGCATAAGAACAATCAGTGAAATTAATGTTGTTAAACATTTGTGTACATGTTGCTTACACTAATGTTAAGCACATTAAGAACAATGATGAAGTCCACTACAAAGTGGTTGTATAACAGGCTGTCACTGATTGAGGGGGAAGCCTGTCCAGAGATTGTTGCACATTTACTTGTGTTGTTTTACTTGGGTTCTCCTAAATGTCGCTAACATGCAGGGTGAATTTATAGATTTTCGTGCCATGAATTTATGGACTCTAGTGCGCGATTCCTAACACTATCCAGCTGCGTTAATATAGGCGGGCAGAAGAACAGACAACTTTTAATTTAAATATTTTGTCATTTGATCAAACGACCTCAATCCCAGGACTAATGATGCCACTGCATTGAGTCCTGTACTCCGTGAGCATGTTGCTTTCCAACTGAAAGGGCTGCGCTCACATTTGTGTTGCTTATCGCCAATCTCTGTTGGCTCTAGTTCACGGTCCGGTTGCGAATAGGAAAGGGTATCTACATATTATTAGAAACGAAATGTCATTGGATGTCATTCTGTCTTGGTTTCTGTGTCATATCTATATATCTATATATTGCTTCTAACTTTTTTTTAAGTAGCAACAATGTTGTATTTTCCAAGAACATTGGTACTACCAGCACTACACCTCTGCCTGCTTTAAGCACGGGCCACCTTTACCTGGAGATGACTAAGGCTTTGCCGTTCCTGGGCAGCGCCGGGGCTGGACTGTTGCCTAGTAACGTGCGCACGCAAGTTTTTCAGTTTTCCATGCAACAGCATGACAGGTCGGTGTGAAAGAACGGACACTGCGCCCTGGTCCAGACCCCGGCTGGTTGAGTGATATATTTGGCTGGCAACGTAGTTAGTGCCCATTGCTGAGTAGGCAACACCTACTGCCTCCCATGAAGTACTCATCCCCTCCTGTGTTGTTTTCATTCCGTGTGTTGTTGTTTACTGGGAGACGTCATTCCACAGGCGTGTCTATATTCTCAGAGTATTTTGTTACTGTGGTGGAAACAGGAAGTTCTTAAATTCTGTGTAGAAGCCTACGGGAAGTAATGGCGTTTCACTTTTTTTGCGGCTGACCTCATATTTTTGATATTTGAATGAATTCTCCCAATTTCTGTCACAGGGCACTCACCTCTCCTCATCACCGGTCTGACCTCCATTTTTGGAGGCTGGGAAAGAAGAATCCCGCCAAAATAGTTTTCTAAAAATGTTAATTTATGGATACAAATATTGGAGTGATTAGCAGCATTCAACATATCTATTTTGCGTATCCTGAGACAGTAACTGTTTAAGGTTAAATAATATTGGTGTAGGTAATAACATGGTTAAAAAAAGCACTTTTTAACAGGATGAAAACCAGAATGTATTGCTGAGACTGAGTGTATTTTGTTCTCTGCTTAGGCTGCATAAGAACTGTATTGAGTTCTTTATTGATATGAAATCTTCACATGTTGGCTGTATTTTTACAGACCAGTGTTGATATTTTGTCTTGCATCGCTTCTATTCCCTACTTTTTCTAATTACGCCCCCCTCCCTGAATCTAACAGACATCTATTGTTTAATGATTGTGTGCACACCTTATACAACTGCTGCACTTTCACACAAAGCGGCCGATCCTTCTACTCAACCCCATCAGTTCCCACCCTCTGTCTTTGTAAATATCACACCATCTAGCAATTTCCCCTTGCAATATATCTCTGGATTCTGCTTTTGTGCCTCAAAAGGAACTGAAACCTCCCTATATGGAACACTTCTGCCAAAAAAGAGGCCCTTAACCAAGTCCACAAAACAACTTCCTATTGACAGTGGTCCCCCTACTTTGATCCCTCTGAAACATGGTCAGCATGTTCAACCACGCCCACATATATTTGTGAACTGCAATATCAATGGAGAATGTATCAGTTTATTTTTCATGTAGTTGGAACATTGCTCCGTTCTCTATGGTTTATTTTCTTTTGGGTCGGAGGTAATAGTTAAATTCGTACAAGTTTTCACAAAAGTAATTTATTAGTTTCCTCCTTTCAGACTGTGCTCCGGCGGAGCAGGAGAAGCTGTTCGTGCAGAAGTTGCGTCAGTGCTGCGTGCTATTTGACTTCCTGTCCGACCCGCTGAGTGACCTGAAATGGAAGGAGGTGAAGCGGGCGGCGCTCAGCGAGATGGTGGAATACATCACCCACAACAGGAACGTCATCACGGAACCAATCTACCCAGAGGTGGTGCACATGGTGAGTGTCTGCAGACAGGCTGGAGGAGACAGCCTGCCAAGGGGTGTTCGGTAACTCTGGCTGGGTTGTGTTTAGGGATGTCACAAGAGCCGATATTTCGGTACTAATGTACCGGGATCCAAAACGTGACAGATGGCAGCAAGTGTAGCTACAGCTCAGCCTCAACTCGTCGAAAAGAAAGACCGTAAGGGTCACGAACTTTTTCGCAAAAAACACAATGCAAACAACGCCCTCAAACTATCGAGACTTAAGGAGGAAACCCTTGTTACTTAGCGAAGCACCTCAAATACAGACATGCAGATTTATTTAAATAATTCAATGCGAGTTTCAATTCACTTCACATTAACAACGTATCCACAGTATTATCCTTGCTATATCCTTACCCTGAAATACACGCTTCCATTTTTTTGAGACAGCCGGTATTGCTGTGTGGCCTAGCAAACAATTTTCCGTACGACGTTTGCAATGACTTAGATTATCGGGTTTTCGACCGTAATGTAACCATAGCTCATAGTAGTAGGGTAACGTCCTTACCATTCAGTCTGAAATATGTGTTAATATTTTATCTTTATACTGTTAAGTATTTAAGCGCTCTGCAATGTTTCCTGCCTGAGACCACCTCATAATTGTATAATTTGAGGAGTTATAATTCAGAACAAGTCATGGTGCAAAGCATGCAGATGTTTCCGACCAGCAATGTGTCAATACTTTTTCAGTCAACAGAGAAAGTAAACAACATAAAATAGAAATATCATTGAGGAGAAATTGACTTCACAACCCTCCCACCCTTTAAAAAACGGTGACCTATCACGTTAGCGTGTGGTGGTTTTTAATGTAAAAGCTCATTGTGGTATATTAAGTAAGGCTACATGCGTTTACCTAGCAAGACCTTTTAATTGTCCAAGCCCTCCATTCGGTCATGATACAATACATTTAAATTCTAACGCTCTGTCTGAAACTGTCGACTTCGCTTCACTCTTCCTCATCCGTCCATCAGCCGCCCTCCCCCAGATCCGCTTTCAAATGTTTCTCTTTCATACATCAAAGCTAACATAGTTAGCAGAGATGCTAATGAGAGAATAATTAAAAAAGTTAATTATAAACTTGCCTCTGAATGAATAGCAAAAATGTATTTTTTTCTCTCTCTCTGGATAGCTGAATCCTGTCTTGAATTTGGCTCTGCAACCAATAGGGATGAACATTTTCTATTCCTCAGGCTTCCTGTACTGTCCCATGATCAGTCTTTACTGGAAATAGCCCACACGCTAAGTCAGTTGATGTTTTCAGAGAGAAGAGTGATAACAGACTAGGGTTAAACTAGCTGTGAATTGGGCTTGACCTGGCGGAGTAGATTCTGATGTAGGCCCTGTTTGAAGACTCACAGATGATGTCCAATGGAATTAGAGCAGTAAAAAGAGATGTCTCATCACCGCGATCAGCCAATCATCGTTCAGGTTTCCAGTAAATTACTGTGACACATGCGTTACAAGTGATCGTATAACCATTACGTAAAAAGAAAATGCAGATGTTAAAGAATTAAGTGACTGGTTGAAGTAATTTAGAAGTTCAGCAGTCTTCACACATCAAATCGTGTTATTTCACATGTGTCTTTACTGACTTGCAAGGTCCCTGATAATGATGTGCCATGTCATGTATGCGCCGATATGTCGGCAAATGACTTCCAACAGTGCACATCATTATCAGGTTTCAACCACTACACATCCACGGACATCTGCCAAGGCCCAGACTGGATTGTTATGACTTATTTACTTGTTCCAATTTGGTAACCACAGACCCAATCTATCGGTTTTCAAAAATGAAAGCATAAGTACATCAAAGAAAAGTCAGGAGAGTTAGTGTTTCATTGGTTGTAAAACACAACTGTTGCCGAAATGATATACTTCCGTTCTAGCCTCTTTCCGGGGGTCAGGGTGATACGCTGAAACTGAAAACTGTTTTACTTGCTTCCCCCGTTTCAGTTTGCTGTGAACATGTTCAGAACATTGCCACCGTCGTCCAACCCCACAGGGGCCGAGTTTGACCCAGAGGAGGACGAGCCGACGCTGGAGGCAGCCTGGCCCCACCTGCAGGTACTGTGGGTCTGGTGACCCAGCTGAGGCTGCCCGGGTCATGTTCATTTGGCAGCGTGTGGGGGGAACAGATTGACACTGGAAGGAGCTTCTGGGACTTTTCTGTTTTCTTGTGTAGCTGATGTTTTCTGATGTTTGTCCTAATGAACTTTGACCTGCTTCTTAAGATTGAGCTTTGTGGTTAAACAATGCTTTGTAGTTAAAGCATCTTATCAGTTAAGCACCACAAGCCTTTATACGTTCCCTTGCTTTGGATCAAAAGAGCGCTGTTGTTGATAATGGCTAATTTACAAGCCTTACTGACCACATTTCTGATTTCGAAACATATGATCTAAGGAAACATCTGATTGTTGTTGTAAGGGCTATGTTAATCCTATGCATTTTAACAAAGATTTATTTTTCTCCCAGCTTGTCTACGAATTTTTCCTTCGGTTTTTAGAATCTCCCGACTTTCAGCCCAATATAGCAAAGAAGTACATAGACCAGAAATTTGTGATGCAGGTGAGAGCGGAGTAACATGGAAATCTTCACAATTGAACTGTTTTAATTTGCCAGGAATGGCTGTTGTTTCCAAATAGCATTCCTCTCTTGTCTGTGGTGTTATGGAATCTAATGGGAGTTTCTATTATGGGTCCTCAGCTTTTAGATCTGTTTGACAGCGAAGACCCACGAGAGAGGGATTTCCTTAAAACCACTCTCCACAGGATATATGGAAAGTTCCTGGGCCTACGGGCCTACATCAGAAAACACATCAATAATATATTTTATAGGTGTGTTTTAATTTAAACTGCTTGTTTTAATCTAATAGTAACTGCATTATCTCAGCAAATCATGACAACAGCTAAAGATTGTAAGTTAGTGTGGTCTTTAGTTTTTTCATGCCACTACTATGTAGTGAATGTTTGGTTTGATGACAACTAATTTTCCTCTATTTTGGCAGGTTTATCTATGAGACTGAGCACCATAATGGAATAGCAGAATTACTGGAGATTCTTGGGAGGTACGATGTCTTGCCTTGGAGTTGAAATGGTTGTTTGACTTCTGTCAGGTTTCATTTCTTTGATAAAATCTCTAACAATTTCTTAGCTGACATTTGTTATCTCATCAGTAACACAGTTACTATTGTATTACTTTGCTAAATTGATTGCTAAATTGTGTTGAAATGATTTAATTTCAGTAATTGTCCTTGCCGGGCTTGGCTCTTGCTTTTTCTCTTTTTCACAGTATAATAAATGGGTTTGCCTTACCACTAAAGGAAGAGCACAAGATTTTCCTGTTAAAGGTCCTTTTGCCTTTGCACAAAGTCAAATCACTTAGTGTCTACCATCCACAGGTAAGCCTTTCGTGTGTCATTGGTGTGTAGTGGGGACTTCTGCACCTGCCCAGTGAGAAAATGTGCTGTAATTTCACTATTAAAAGTTATTTAAAAATGTGGGCCCTAATGAACATGACATTTCGCTCTGACTGTTGTTTTGACAACTTCATCAACCAGGCTGCCCTGAGGTCTGTTCAAGAGGGGGGAAGTGTTACCGAACGTTGAGATTGCAGAGCGGACACGATTCTTTGTACTTAAGTCAGTGAATGAAAATCTGGACTACTCTGAACGTTTTTCCAGTTTCGCGCTACGTGAACGTATATAAATCCATGACTAAGGCGGCAGGCTAGCAGGGTGCAGTGTCCGGGTGGGTTAGCGTAGAGCTGCGTTTGCTAACAGCAATCAGGTATGTCTTTCACAAGCCAGAGTTACTATGGAGACGGAGGTCCTAGTCAGAGGCGTTTTTTTGTGAACCGGCCCGAGTCTGTTCCACCGTGTAATGGCTGCGTCAGCTGAGTAGGCCCGTCGAGCTGGGGAACGTTCCTCACTGTGTTCTGTCAGCCTTGATTACTGCTTCATCTACTATATTAGCATATGACCCAGCTCACTGGGCTGGTGGTAGAAGCACCCCACCCAGAAATGCGTTTGGTCAGTGTGTGTGTGTCTCCAAATGCCACCACTTCTTCAGTGGTTTGTTTAGTACCATGGTTGGTGTTAATTTCACCCCCCTTGGACCCGGTTGGGTCACCCCCCAATCCTCAGTGTGTCGTTTCCTCTCCCCGGCAGCTGGCTTACTGTGTGGTGCAGTTTCTAGAGAAGGACAGCACTCTCACTGAACCGGTACGTCATGCGAACTTTCCTCTCATTTCCTTGTGAGTCGTTTGTTTTTAGAGATGGTTTATGACCATGGAAACGGACTGCTTACCTTTTTATAGCCGCTTTCATGATTTGTAATGTATGTTTATTGTATATAGATATCGGAGGCAGTCTTGACCGCTGCCTCCAGAACACACATACTGTGCCTCCTCTGGTTCGAGTCCAGCCTTCTTGCAATTTCAACGCAAACTCTCCCTTATTTTTCTTTAGAAATAGAAAGTGTATTGTTAGTGTATTGTTAGTGAGTGCTCGAAATCCACTTGACTCAGCGTTCTGTTTTCAAGGTGGTCATGGCCCTTCTCAAATACTGGCCCAAGACACACAGTCCCAAAGAGGTGATGTTCCTCAACGAGCTGGAGGAGATCCTGGACGTCATCGAGCCGTCGGAGTTTGTCAAGGTCATGGAGCCTCTGTTCAGACAGCTGGCCAAGTGTGTGTCCAGTCCCCACTTCCAGGTGACTGGCCTACTGTCCCTTTCATTGGGGGTCTACAAAACAGGCTCCTTACTGATGTTAATCAGACACCAACTGTGTTTTGCCATCTCTCAGGTCTCCTGTGTGATGCATGACATACAAGACACACCCCCTTAACCCAAACTATGTAGAGTAACGGGGTGTTTCTCAATAGCCACAAACTGCATTTCAGTAACAAACACACATCAGGCTATCTGCGCAAAATGGACTTAGGAAGTTGTCTTTTGAGCAGCTGCCAAAAAGGAAAGTCTCTCACCGGAAATATACTGCTGCCACACACGGCATGTGTTGAAGTGTCTGTGGATGGCGCGTGTTTGGTGACGTAGTTTGTTTTTATACTTGGAGATTTATGCAGCACAATTGGCTACTTGTAAAGCAATGTTTTTTTGTTATCTTCTGTAGGTACAAGCCTGAGCATTTAGCCTCCAGGGGCTCTGCAGATATTACTGCCTCTGTTGTTCCTAAGCTGAATTTAGCTGTTTACCCATGTGATATGGCCCGTCGCCGCTAAAAAGGATTAGTTTATACTCGCATTAAAAAGTGACTCATTTGTTTCCTCCAAGTAGTTCATGAGCAAGAATGGTGTCCCTTCTGTGTCCTCGCGCGGCCTCCAGAGGTGTCGCTTTTGAGGTGGCAGTCGTGACCGAGGGCGCTCAATGCTTGTGGTCACTGTGCAGGTGGCGGAGAGGGCGTTGTACTACTGGAACAACGAGTACATCATGAGTCTGATCAGCGACAACGCCGCCAAGATCCTCCCCATCATGTTCCCGGCGCTGTACCGCAACTCCAAGACCCACTGGAACAAGTGAGTTCCTCCTGAAGTGCCTCGCGTCAGCCCTCTTAAGGGACACCTGTATGGTCGAGCCCATCCCGTCAGGCGCTGTCTGGACATTTCCCCGGGGATATGATCCTTTTAGTTCTATCCCTCGGGCTGTTCGTCCGGGTGAACATGACCCAGAGCAGCACTTGAGTGAGATGGTCCTGAACCCAACAGAACAGTCGCAGAAATGCACACTTGAGGAGATGCAACAAAACGTTCTAAATGTTTGAGATTTCCTTCAGTACTTCATTGAACCCAGGTCCCCTGGAGGCATGTTTATTTTAGCCGACATCTGGTTTCTTTTTCAACGTGGCCCTGTTTATCAAACATTTCCCAAACAATTTTATGCTGTTTTGAAAGTGCTTGTATTGAAGGCATGGAGATCATCTTTAGTTCAGTCCTTGTGAGTCATTCCCTAGGATCTAATTTTGGTTTGGCCTGGAGGACAGGGCTGCCCTTTTAGACATGACTGCTGACTGACTCACCTCTCTCTCTCTCTCTCTGTGTGTGTGTGTGTGTGTGTGTGTGTGTGTGTGTGTGTGTGTGTGTGTGTGTGTGTGTGTGTGTGTGTGTGTGTGTGTGTGTGTGTGTGTGTGTGTGTGTGTGTGTGTGTGTGTGTGTGTGTGTGTGTGTGTAGGACCATCCATGGCCTCATCTACAACGCTCTCAAGCTCTTCATGGAGATGAACCAGAAGCTGTTTGATGACTGCACGCAGCAGTTCAGGGCTGAGAAAAACAAGTGCGTATATATAAATAATCTCATGTCAAGTTAGCATATCTAAAGTCATGGCCGCAGACTAGCAACAAAAACACAGTAGTTTGATTAAATGTCCTCATTCAGATTAGCCGTTCTTCAAATGTGACTGTATATTCAAGTGGTAACTGTTGATGACCGGGTGTGACGTTGATGTTTCTCCGTCTGTTTGGACCCACAGGGAGAAGGCCAAGTCAAAAGAACGGGAAGAGGCCTGGATCAAGATCGAGAACCTTGCCAAATCCAACCCGCAGGTGAGTGAAGAGCACATGTCGTTGCGTTGACCCTCGTGCCAGTGGTTGTGTGTTCCAGCGCAAACGCTCCGTCTTTAGAACATGAGTTGTGTTTTTTCTTGTCTTTCCCCTGAGGACTGTTTTTGTTTGTTGTGCCGAGCATGGCCAGTTTTTTATTAATTTATTTTTATAAATGTTCTAAATTTTGTGCTGACTCGTGTCACTGGCTGACGTCAAGAGATTGATCAGGGGATTGGTCGAGTGCCACAGCCAGTCAGGCAGCACCTGTTTACTTAAGTTACATTTTTCCAATACATGAAAAACTATCAAAGGGGATTAAAAAAGATACTCCAATCTAAATTTGAACTTTTGCCTGGCAAGACTTTACAAACTTTGAAATACTTTATCTGAGCTATTTTTCTTCATTCTCAGCATCTTAATCGAGCTACACATTGGCAGCGCTATTTTGAGTTATTTTGAGAGTTTGTGAGCTTGCAAACATTACTGAGTGCGTTCAGGAAAAGCTGGGAATAGTCAAAAAATAGGGCACACAATGACATGACTAAATTTTGGTCCTGAGGCCGACATTTCACCCTGAATGGACCTCTCGTTCCCAGTGAGCGAAAACAGAACTACCCACTGGCGACTGTATTCCCAACATGTATTGTTCTGTTCTAGGTAGTGTGCTAGCGGGGATATCGGAAAAGAGTCCTAATATCAGGTAATCAAATCTGTGGTGTCTGTTCTTTTCCACGGTACTAACGATCACCCCCCCACACCGGGTCACCGGCCGTCGAGCCGTCCCTGGCGTTGGTACCTCGCTGTGTTCTAACATCCCTCGGGTTCGTCTTCCCTGGCATGCGACTGGTCTCTCCCCCGTTCTTTTTGTCTTGCGTTGCCTCTGTCGTTTGTGTTGATTCTACTGGCCTCAGTGGTCCAATAGCGATGGCTTGCGAAGGTCAGTGACTTCTGTCCGTCTACGCTGATATTGGATCCGGCCGTCACTGTACGTGTACTGTAAGTCATTGTGATCAAAAGGGTTTAATTGATCTGAGATCAGCTCTTGGGTGTTTTATGGACATGGGCCCTGTTTTCTCTTTGGAAAATGGGCGCTGCGTCTTCATAGAGGTTATGGACCGCAGTCACTAGAATCAAATCCATTTCTTTTTGTCTGTCTCTGCATCGCTCTCTTGCATGGGTTTAAATGGCATTGGGTTTGTCTTCGTAGCTTATCACTAACAATTACCCCTTTTTTCCTCACCTTTTTGGTGCAAGGCTGGCTTGGTGTAAAAAAATATTGAAAAACCTTCCGTGAATCATATGCATGCTCAGCATGTTTATAAACATGTGAAAAGATGTTGTCCTTGTGGTATACATGTGGTGGTATCCTAGTGTCAGTGGATTGTGTAAGTATTCACCCCCCTAATACTTTTTCAGATTTTGCTCTGTGTTCATTCTTTGGGCTGCCATTAAATCTGTGGGTTCTCTTTGCTATGTCTCCAAATGCTTTTCACCCCTGACAGAAATGTCTTGTTATAGAATTTAAGTCAAAGCTGTAAGTCGGCCAATCAGAAACATTCCCCATGTTCTTGGTAATGAAGTCCAGTGGTGATTTGATTTTCTGTTGTTGTTTATTGTCCTGCTGAATGGAAATTCTTGTCCCAGTGTCTGGTGTGAATCCCGCCCAGTCTCTCTTACGTCTGGCAGCACCTCTGAGCCCGTGCCAGTCATGCCCGTACCATAACGTAGCCAAAAATTCAGCAGGGGTGAACACTTGTGCAGCTCGCTGTTTGGAGGTGTGATTCCATTTAGCCCGTCGTCTCTAACGCACCTCCCGTTACTGCAGTTACACCCGAGAGAGCAGAGGAAGGATTGGCCTCTAGTATGGCGCAAGTCGGATCTCCCTCAGGACAGCTACACCACAAAAGCCTTGGAGACCCATCGCCACGCCGACGACATGATCACAACCCAAGATGGGCTCTAGGTCTGCCCCTCTATTGTCCGGTCCCTTCAGAGGTTCTCTTCACCCCCCCCGCGCCCTCAGACCATTCTCTGGCCCATTCTGGCATTGGTTTCTATGCGGTTGCCAGTTGCCAGTGGCCCCCCCCCCCTCTCGAATTTCTGCTTTCTCAGGTGTTTCTTTTCGGGAGGGGTATTGCCGCCATCCCCCCTTCCCTTCCTCATTGTCTGCTTTTCCTCTGAAATCCTATTGCATTAAGACACTGTATCATCACTGTTTTGAGTGAGAACGGGCAAGTTCTGTTCCACGTGTGACATGACGAGCTCCTATGTCCCTCCACTGGGCACAGTCAGTGGAATGCACAACAAACAGCGCAGAAACTGCATGGGGGACGGCTCGCGTCTTCTGTGGATTCCAGTCAAGGGGAAGCCAAACTAAGGGAAGAAACAGTTTGACAGAGGGAGCGGATGAATGGATCTAATTTCCGGATAATTTGCTTTGTTCAAACTCCAGTTTTCTTTCGTTTATTCCCAGGGAAGTCTGCCAGTGCCAAGACCGTCTGTGTTCTTTTGTCTGTGTCTGTGGTTTTCACTCTGTGTGGTTTTAACATGGATGACTAGCTAGGTATACCAACTGGGTCATTTGCCTTTGTTTATTGTTGGCCTCAGATTTATTTTTTCAAGGTATTGTTTGGCTGGGGCAGTCCTAATATAGATATTTTTTTTTTTTTTTTTTAACTGTAGAGTTAATATTAGGAAGATGGGGGGTGGCAGGGTCAAAGGGCAGTAGGCCGATTTTGAACCCTTGACAACTCATTCATATGCGCAGTTTAGAGCGCTAGACATCCCTCGGTAACAGACCTCCCTCGGTAAGAGACCACCGTCAGTAACAGACCACACTCTAACAGCCGCAGATTATCAACAATTGTTTTTTTGTTTTGTTAAGCCGAAGAGCAACAAAACAGTGGATTGACTGATCTGCTGAGAGGAATTGTGGCAGGATGCAGGTTGGGGGGGGGTTCTGTGTGGACACTGGGTGTTTCACGCTCTACAGTTGTGCCATACACTTCTTTTGTCTTATTTCCTTTCTCCTACCCTTCTTTTGATGTCCGGTGGCAATATGTGAGCCATATCACACTAAAATATTGACAGTTCAAACAATGGTACTTATTATTTTATACTGCGAAACATTGGCTAGTTATTTTAATCTGAATCCTGGTTTGTCACAACCAAAAATGTACCGCTTAGTCATTTTTAAATCGTCCTTAAAACATCTATGTATATTTATACACCCATTTCCACTTTTGTCACTGTTGTTGGGACTCTTTGCCCAATGGTTTATGTTGACTGGGGTAACGTGTTTGAAGTCGTGTCTGTAGCCGTGGGATAGCTGGTAACACTTTGACACGACCAGTCTAGGATCGTTTTAACTGAATTCACATCAACAGGCTACAAGGTGGCAGCAGTTTATTGGAGATCAAGAGCGGTGTAACAGAATGACCCATGATGTCGAAACGTGCAGTCACTTGGGATGTGGGGTCATTTTTATATCGGCGCCGTTGCGAAGACCGACTGGAGAGAGGTCGGTCTGAAAGTCGTGTCTTCAGATTGCAGGCTTCAGCGTAGAGCTTCGAAGCTCCAGAGACTGTTGCTAGTCAAGCGTTGTCCCCCAATTTGTTCCGGAAGAATCCATGGTATCACCTGTTGCAGGACGCCCTGAGCATTCTTCCCTCTAGCCCCCATGTTTGGTGAGGTGAGTTCCCAGAAACACAGGGCTGGTTTGCCATGTGGCTGAAAGGCGAGAAACAGGAAAACGTTTCTTACCTTCCTTAAGACATCCCTTGTCAAAGACATCAGAGTGCCTTTTATCAAATTGGAGTGTTACATTTTTTGCCCCCACCCCCCCCCCCCCTAATTGAATAGCGTGACGGCTCAGTGAGCATTGTTAGTGTCATTGCCATTAATATAGTGATTCACTAGCAAATCGTTGTGGCAAAGCCAGAGGGTGACGCTGATGTGAGGTAGAGACCTGAGATCCTTTGTGCAAGTGGATTTTTTTTCCTGTGACAAGCATAGTAAACTGCCTGAAAAGCACTTCCTGAAGACTTGAGAGATGTGACGTTTGTGTATCTTCAATGAAGCTCTGTGTGTGCAGTGTCTTCAGCTTTCTCCAGTCTGTAGGCGGTCCGGTCTAGTCTGGCTTTGGCCGTCTTGTAAATGTTGGTGTCTGTGTACCATTGTTTGAACTTGCAAATCTAGCATGGGAACCCGACCTGAAATGAATTCAGTTTTGTCTTGCCCCTGCTTCCTGGCAGTCTGAATGCTTGCTTAAACATTGTGGCTGTCAGTGGACCGGGCCCGTGCTAAAACGAATTGATATCTAGGTCTGACTTGGTGACTCTAAGTAATATTTGCTTGAATGCGAAATGTGTAAATTATACTACCATGTTAGACCAGTATCTTTTCCCCTGGAAGAATGACACTCACCAAAAAAAAAAGCGCCCTAAACCAATTGATTTTCTCTGGTATAACGGTATTGATTAGAGATTTTATCACTTGGCTTTTTATTTCTGTTCAAACTGTTGTATTTTTTTTTTAATTGAGGACTGTGTGAATTACCCGTGTGACAAATTACACAGAGAAAAACAAAATTTTGCTGACTGTTTTTCACAATTATTTGCTTGACCGCATCATTTTGCTGGTTTTTAGTTGAACATGTATTTTCCAGAATATAATAACTTGACAAGTGTCCTTTTGTCTGTGACCTGTACTATATGGCTTCATTTAATATTGTACATATGATTTACTTGGTTTTATGTAGTGTTATATCTAGATTAATTTTGTACAAAATTGTCCTATGTACAGAATAAAAACCTCATTAGCAACAAGTCAATGTGGCACATACTTTCTTTTGCCTGTAATTGTCTACATTATTAGAAATATTGAGTCTGTTTATTTTTTTTATTTTTTTTTCCTATTCCAAATATCTGTAACTAGGTTTCAGTCCGTAGCCTTCTGTCTGCTTTTATCAGTCTCAAGTGGTGTACATCTATATAGAATAAATAAAAAGAATATTTGAATTTATATTTTCAACCATACACCAATTCTGGAGTCATTTTTACTTTGCAAAAATGTATTTTGAGTTTTGGCTGTTTAAATGTATTGTTGGCCTGAGTAGTAGTTATAACTACAGTGGTATTCCTTAGCTCTGTGTGTGCGCGTATGTCAGCCATAACTTTGAACTCGTTATTGTGTTCCCCAAACCAGTCCTGAACCATGTTTGCTTTGTGGCTGGGCGCATTATGCTGACCGATTCCAATGACATCGGGGAATACAGTTGCCATGAAAGGGAGCACATGGTCTGCAACATTGCTCAGGTAGGTGGTACGTGTCAAAGTAACATCCACATGAATGGCAGGACCCAAGGTTTCCCAGCAGAACCTTGACCAAAACAGCACACTGCCTTCGCTGGGTTTCCTCCTCAGGGCATCCTGCTGCCATGTGTTCTCCAGGTAAGCTACACACTCAACGGACATACAAAACAAGAACAGTTCTGTACTTACAGGTACACTTTTGAAGAATGTTCCCTCAAATGTACAATTTTGGTCTTTATGGGGACAGAAGAGCACCTTTTGACCAACCGCGATGTCACAGAGTGAATTAAAACAAGACAAAGAACAGGAGAGTACCATTTCTCCCCTGAGGGGAGGGGCTGCATTTAAAACATGTGTAGGTCGTTTGCTGGAACAATTTGATAAGGTATGAAAATGGACCGGCATTACAGGGTACACGGTTGTCTCACAAAGGTACCCCCCCCCCAGCAACAAGCATTTTTACCGTTTTAGGTACACCCCAGTACTTCTGTTTCGTGTGCACGTGATGGCAAAGAACACGATTCATCAGACCAGGCTACCTTCTTCCATTGCGCCGTGGTCCAGTTCTGATGCTCACAAGCCCATTTGTAGGTGTTTTCAGCAGTGGACGGGTCAGTATGGGCCTCCTGACTGGTCTGGGCTACACAGCCCCATATGTGTTCTGACACCCATCAGTGCCGGCATGAACATTTTCACTAATATGATCTACAGTAGCTCATCTGTTGGATCGGACCACACGGGCCAGCCTTTGCTCCCCACGTGCATCAGTGAGCCCTGGCCACCCATGCCCCTGTCGCCGGTTCACTGCATTTCCTTCCTTGGACCACTTTTGACCGGTACTGACCGCTGCAGACTGGGAACACCACACCCAGGCTGTGGTCTGTTCACATTGCTACCATCTGGTAGATCCTACCGGAGCATCGGAGCACACACTTCCAGACTCAGATTTTTCCCTCAGGCCGTAGGGCTCCTCAACCAGAAACACTAATCAACACAACACATCGGTACAGAAAGACAACCCTATTTGGGGTAACTACTTGCTACACCCATTCCAGACATAATGAGTATTGCAAGCCTGTGTTTGTTGAAATAATTATTGCCCAGAGTACTTTCAACCGGACTACCTCCGAGCGAAACTGCCTGTTGCATTAGTCCTGTTCACACTTCATTGGTCCATAATGCCAACGCCTTTCTTAACCAGAGCGTGTCCATATCTAACAGTCATGGACCGAGAGTCAAATCAAACTAGAAGTGGATTTGAGAAGTGGAAAAGCGCGTAGATCTAAATATTAAATAGACCTTTTGCTGAATACATTAACAGTCACACTAGTCAAATGTGTCCCAACCCAGTATCAGTCACTCATATGCCCTTGCTTTCAGGTACTTTTAATGGGCATTACAATATTCCTTGTTATATTTATATGTGTATTAAACTCATATGAATCTATAATATTCAATACTTATTATGTTCAAGCGCAGTAGCTGAAAACAGTGTTACCGAATTCTGAATGAACCGATCCGGTGAGCATATCATGCTGTTTTTCCAATTCATTTTTGAAGCGACATGTGGACAGTCAACTACACATCAACCAAGTCCAGCGCCAGAAATAGATCGCAACGCTGCCGGATGGACTCGATACAAAACAGATGCTGAAGCATCATAGGCCATATATTACATCACCGTTATCGAGCTCTGACAGAAGTGGCCTCATCTGACACCGATTTTATACTATCTCAAAGGGACAATCTGCTGTTCCTACAGTCAGTTAGATTTATAGACTGCCCAATAGATTTGTCAGGTTAATTATTTTTTCTTTGCATAGTCTCCTTATTTAGCAGAGGTTACTACTCATAACGAGTAGTGACGCATATTGTCCACTAGAGGGCCCTAAATAACCAGTTTGTGGTCTGACTGAATGAAATGTAGCATCCGGTCTGAACCGCTATGCGATGTATTGGACGTAACCCACCTAACATGTCATATACAGTACTATCTGAGGTATTAACGTCTCCTCGTTTATCATTTCCCGGTTTTTGTACGCAGCTAACATGCTCCACCAAAATATGAAACCTATTTAGGCGGTGGTTTCTAGATCTGTCGTTTAAAGAGTCAGGACAATGTTAGGACTGCGTATTAATCACTATTATTTAGGCCAGTACTGTGGCGTAGCTGCCGTGCTGTGTTCATCATACTTGGAAGTTCCACAGCCATGTAGGCTAAACTACAAAAAACGTTGATTGACAGCAACCCAGAAGCTACTCCATCATCTTTGTTAAATGGTATATTAATACAACATCTAAAGTAAATTAATACATTCTCCATTCTTAAAGAGATCTGTGTCTCGTGGTTGAAGTTCTCGTTGAACTAAACTACTCGACTGAAGGGATAATTGTATGTGTGATTTTTTTCTATCCATCAGATCAACCATTTCCACCCTGACCGCTGTGTCACCAGCACTAAAAGCAATCAGCCCAACGCAATTTTACCGGAAACACATATTTCATTACGCCCACTTTCACTCTGACACCAGGCGGTGAGTACGAAATGATTGCTCTGCATTCTCTGGATTGGATTTGAGGCGTAGGTCAGTGGTCAAAATATTCTGACTCTGCAAGAGTGGGGGCATTGCTTCCTCACTATCAGCACTTAACCAGAGATGACAGTGAAAGGAGTGTCTCTTACTAACGAGTTAGTCGTTTTTTGTCTCTATCTTATCTCTCTGACGGAACCCTTTGAGGGGATACAATTCAACGTTATGGTATCGCGTCATCTGAGAACATTCTATAAATTAGTTGGATACGTGACATGTTGTAGGTATGTGCATAATTTGCCTCATGTGGCCATGAAATCCCGAGTTTGAAAGTGAGGCGCCAATATTAGGGGACCCTATTTTGCTCGGCAGCGTCACTTCTACCAATGAGGTGCCGAAAAACATACATGAAATGAACTCGAAAGCCTTAAACTTTTCTCTGCGTCTTTAGAGGACTTAAATGCCAAATATTTTACCAGATCCAAAATAGAGCATCCCCCTGTTCCCTTCGACCTTGACCTGTGTTTTTGGACTTTCAATGTGGTGTTAATTATTCCTTTCTGTCTGTCGAATTGTTTGCTTTTGATGTAAAGGAAAGGCACATTTTAAAAGGCTTGATACACCGCGGATGTTATACAATGACATCTCTCTGGGACATGATATCCATGACCCAGCTTGAGTAATACATAATGGGTTAATAATGGCATTTCATTGCATTTAGACATTGTTCTAGAACAACCATCTTATTTTTTAAGACAGTGTTTTCTCAGGCAAAATTTTGTTTTAACAAGCAGAGGAAGTGGCAACAATGTACTTTGCTTAGAGTGCAGTGGACTGGATTCCACACTGTGGCAGTACACGTGCACCAGAGCAGTGGACTGGATTCCACACTGCGGCAGTACACCCAGAGCAGTGGACTGGATTCCACACTGCGGCAGTACACGTGCACCAGAGCAGTGGACTGGATTCCACACTGCGGCAGTACACGTGCCCCAGAGCAGTGGACTGGATTCCACACTGCGGCAGTACACGTGCACCAGAGCAGTGGACTGGATTCCACACTGCGGCAGTACACGTGCCCCAGAGCAGTGGACTGGATTCCACACTGCGGCAGTACACGTGCACCAGAGCAGTGGACTGGATTCCACACTGCGGCAGTACACGTGCACCAGAGCAGTGGACTGGATTCCACACTGCGGCTTATGCCGCGGGCCCACCATTGGCCTCGCCTGTGAACAAAATCATGTAGCAATATACAACATTACAATCCCTTGGCCCGATAGAAGTTCAAGGTTCATATTAGGACAGCAAAAACAAATAAATTGAAGCACGTAAATATGGTCCACTTCCTGCCGTTTAACCCTAATCTGTGTTCACTCAGGCAAATCCTGGAAAGACTAGAGTCAAATAGGAGTGAATTATTTAAGGGAAAAAACAACAAGATTAAAAGCTAGAGCGGGGGGATTTTCCGGTGACATTACTGCTTACATTTAGACAATGAGGGCTAGTCTTCTTCAGTATGTTGACATTAAAATGGTTGGTTTGTTAGTTATTTGCTGGGAGTTCCTTCTGTTTATTTCTGCTTGGCTCAGGAAGTATGAGTACTGATCTGCTCTAAGTAGAGGTATGTTTGAATGTGCTCTGACCCGGTGATAGTAGAAGTCACATTAGAGGAGAAACTATTTATTGCTTTTTCTTTCAAGTGTACACCACAAGCTCTGAAGTGTTGTTTTTTTACAGTATCTAGGTGTCCATATCTACACTAGAGTTTTAATATATTCAGTATCTATGATTCTATGTCTATTATGGAGTCTATACAAATTATTTATTACTATCATAATTTCTACAAGCTGTTGTAGGGTATATTGCACCTGGCTAAACTGCATAAACTTCACTATATTACAGCTAACAGGGATCACATTTCGGAGCCCTAGGCTAGATATTCATTTAGGGTTTGCCACCGAAACACCAGTGTCTTATGCCCAGTATTTGTGTGCCAACTACAACATCTGTCAGCTTCATAGTTGTTTACCACATCTAGCTTGTTTAGCTCGTTAGTTTAGCTAGCTACGTCATATAGTTAATGCAATCTTACAGGTTAGCATACATTGCCTATACAAGAATGCGCCCTATGGAATCTACACACCACACTCAATATGTTTATAAGCCTTTTTACTATTATTGTGAAAAAGACATTCTGAAACTATATATGAAAAAAATGTAAAAATTGTCTACATCTCTGTTTAAAGGCAACGGCAAACTCAACTTAAAAACCACGCAAGTTAATTTACCTTTCCACAATTTATATGGCAGTACTTCATATAATTTCTGGAGAAATTCAGCATGAGCATCAAGGAGCTTTAAAGAGGGCTAAGGAATATGTGGTGGAATTACAGAGTTTGGGGTTGGTTAAGATTTCAAGTGCCTTGAACAACCCCTGGATTATGATCAATGTGATCATTAAGAAAGGGAAGGTGTTTGGCATCGTCAACCATCCTGCTTACAAACAGGATGAGATAGAAGTGCTACCACTGGGCCAATGGAAATGTTGACAGGTTACACGCCTGTTTGGCCAAGACTGGTGAAAATATATTTTCAGCTGGGCAACGACCTGAAGAAATGCTATGGCTGTGAAAAAAGATCCAGACAACAGTTGTGTACTTGAATTGGAGATCGCTGTCCATCTACGTTTCCCAGGAGCTTTAAAGAGCTTTAAAAGTTTTGTAATGAAGAATGGTAAGATTTGGACAAATCTAGGTGTGCTAATTTGGAAGAGACATATCCCGGTTGACTCCCGCTGTAATTACTACCGACGGCGCTTTCAAGTATAACCTCAGGTTCAAATACAGAACATACTGATATGGAACATAACGGTACAGAACGTATTGATTCAGATCCTACTGATGCTTCTCCCAATGATGCAGAACAAATTGGTATAGAATATACTGATACCGAACCTATTGATACTGCTCATATTGATATAGAATCAACTGATACGGAACCTACTGATGCAGAACCTACTGATACAGAATCTACCCATGACAAAAACATGCAGTACGGTTAAATCCATTATTAAATGCTTTAAAGAGCATGGCCCAACGCAGACTTTGGCTTAATCAAGACTAGGCGAGGAGGACTGTGTTGAGGGAGGTCACCAAGAGGCCAATGGGGGCTCAAGAGGTGCTCCAGAGTTCCATAATCAGGACTGAAAAAAGTGCCCACATGTCGACTGTATTAGCTGGGTTCCTGTCTTCCGTCCGGGCACGGAGCTCCTAAGGAGCGAGGATCGTATGTTCGTCTCACAAGGCCACCCACGTGTAAAATGCCTGTATATAAGTCGCTTTGGATCATTATGAAACCTTATACCACAGCTATGACATCACTTCCCTTTTTACTGCTCTTATTGTATTCTCAACTGGTTTATCGGAGCAGTAAAGCATCTTGGGGGTTTGAGATATATTGCCAATATACCACGGCTTAGCTTGTGTCCAGACACTGTATTGTGTCGTGCCTGAGAAATGCTCCTAAGCATGGTGTTTTGGCTTAACATCACACCACGTGTCTAATTGCTTTATTATATTATTCACAGATCTGGACTATGAAAGATGTCATGGAGAAAACATTGCTGTAAAGCCAGCATGTCAAGTCTGTTTTGGATTGTGCCATAACAGTTGAAGACAGAGAAGATGTGGCAAAAACTTGGTAGGAGGAGACCAAAATGAAACTTCTTGACCTAAACGCTGCCAGCCTGCAAGAAAGTCTTAGACTAGGGCAGTAGGTAATTTTTCATCAAGCCCACGATGCCCCAAAACAGACGAGGTGAAATCGAAGTGGTTGACACACAACACACTGAGTGACCTAGAAGGTGCCCCAGTCAAAGCCCAAACCATAATCCAGCAGAGAATCTCTGGCAAGACAAGAAGATTGCTCTTAATCAACGGTGCCCATTCGATTTAGACTTAACGCAATGACAATGGTATATTATGTATTATCCAGGATTCTACTGTAGACGCAGCGAATATGACGCCGTCTGTCATTTGTTTATATATTTTGATGCATAGGCATATTTGCGGAGCGTATATCCGGATTGCTTAGTCGATCCCGCCTGCGAACTAGCAATCAGCACCAGCGGAACAAAATGACTTATACAAATGGTCACGCATATCAGGCGAGCTCGCCTAGCTTATATAACTGATGTATTACTTAAACGACAGATGTGATTTAGCGGCATATGAATGTATTATATTATGGTTTTAGGTTTCTGTTCTATCGGGAAACAAATGATGGACTTTCTTGTAAAAAATATTTAATCCCTCCAACAGAGTTGGAGTAAAATGCAGAATATATATCAAGGCAATGCCCTAGTAAGACGCTATGTGTGCTTTTTTGGCAGTTAACCGTAGCGTTCGTCATTCCCCCGGGGGATTAGTTAAATGTACAAAGCAGCATTCTGCTTTCCCATCCGCAACCAGAGGACAAATTAGTTAAGATAGAAGGTGATAGAAGTGTGTGCCACCCGGCGAATTTACGTCAGAAATGTCGGAACTCTACGTCGGTTCTAATGAGCCGTGTATTGTTGTAAGTCCTCTAGTATCTCCAAGCAACAGCTTGTTCTGCCGCTGCCTGTCCTCGTGTGCCCCTCCTGGGCTGGGTGGCTGCCAAGAGAGACAGCCTGTGGGAGGAAAACCTGTCATCCCTTTAAGGGCAGATCACAGGTCCTGGCTGGCCAGCTGCCATCCATCTAGCTGGCCGGGCATTTCTTCCCATGATTATCTGAATGCCGCAATAGTGTTTTGATATTTTCATGCTTTATGATTTTAACTTACTTATTTAGTGTCAAGCTGACAAAGTAATAAACTGTGACTCCAGGTGAAGAACAAGGTCTGTTGTATTTTATGAGGATGGCAATATCTAAACGGGACGTAAGCCAATTTTCTTGGTCAAAGTTGACATATGAAGACGTGCTTTATTGTCCAATATCTTATAGAAAATGAAAACGTGTCTCATACATAACTACACATCAACACACACACACACACACACACACAATCACTTCTCAGCTTCTCGAAAGGCTTGTTTATACTAAAGGCCTTATAGCGTTGAAATATATTCTTATTTTAAAATATGTTTGGGATCTTACGTTTTCATATCGGATTTGTCTGTGTTCAGACCGCAGTTATTTGCTGATGTTGCCACGCTACGCTGCTCCAAAAGTAGGATCCAATGTGCCAAAAATTGAATTAAACACAAATATTGTATTTCATGTGTACAGTGTGAATATGTGACTTAATGTAAATCGCCTTTTCTCTTTCTTCTCTCCCTCTCTCCCACGCTCACAAAAACAAATGAAACCACGCGCACACAAACACCAAATCCTTGCACTGTCAATTCTAAAAATATTCGCGAAATGTTTAAACGTGTTGATTATCAGGTAACATTTACGAACAAACAAAAATATTTGTTGCCTCGGGTAGGCCTACATGCAAAAAGTTATACTGTTTATTATAACAGCATTCATGTGAGCAGAAAAATTCTGATATTGTTATTGAGGTATGGAAGAGATATGGAAGAAAGTTAAGGATCTAATTAAATTCGGGGGCGAAAATCAGATATCAAGTTTGGAGCGGACAATTACATAACATTTTCTCAGGAGCAATGTTTCAGGGGGACACCAAAAGTAGTGCTGTAATACTGTTGTAGTTTGCACCATCGGTCTGCTTGCTACTGTAGCTCTGCAAATTCAGCTATTGTGTGAGTGTGAACCCTACCACCATAAAACAAACTAACTGGATTAACCCCACGTTAGCTACGTGCATTGAGTGTCTTTCAGTCAACTAACACTGATCTCACTGCATCTCTCATTGATCTCACTGCAAAGATTTCTCAATTCAAACAGCTACAAAAGCTGGATGATGTTACTGTTTTTGAAACTTAAACCCTCTATTAAATGTCTAGATTCAGCCCAAGTTCTTTCATTACATCTTATCACTATTATTGAAATTACGGAGTTATGTTTACATTTATATATTGGCGGGACAAATCATAGTTTTCCCCAGGATGGGGGGGGTTCGTGTGCCCCCTCTTGCTAGCTACTTTTGTTGACCATATGACTACAACTGGCTTTTTATTTGTTCAGAAACAAATGATTAAAATAGTTAGAAATGTACGTTAGCTGGCTAGCTTGTTGACTGTTGTGTCAAGAATTGTATTTACCTTCATACAACAAAATAACTACACCATCTGGGATTTTTTAAAACATATTTGTACATATGGATATGTAACTTCACGTCAACACTATTTACAGATTAAGTAACTTAATCTAACAAATAACACAGTGAGAGCATATATATTCAGAAATGTAATAATTATAAATAAACACAAATGCAGTTTCATAGTGCGGGAAATAAGTACACCCCTGTCTTCGACAGCTGGTGTTGTCCCCTTTGGCTGAAAAAACTCAATGTAACCGTTTATTGTATATTTCTATCAGTCTCTCACATTGATAGGGAGGAATTTTTGCCCACTCTTCATACAGTACCTTTTCAACAGTGTTCATGTTCAAGTCCCCTCACAGCATCTTTATAGGATTGACATCCAGACTTTTCCTTTACCATTGCATAACCCTCAATTTCTTTTTTTGTGCTTGTATGTTTTGGGACATCGTCCTGTTGCAAGATACATGTTCGGTTCACCTTCAGCTTTTAGACAAAAAGCCTCTATCTTTCTGGTACCGTATGAAATTCACGGTTGACTCAATGATGGTACACTGACCAGGCCTTGAGGCAGCACAGCAGCTCCAAAACACAAGGCCACCATCTCTGTTTTACGGTTTGTGTGAGGTGCTTCTGTTCAAATGCTGTTTCTTTATCCCCAAACATGGCACCCGGCATGGTAGCCAAAAAACTGTATCTTTTGACTTGTAAGCCAAGTTTGTGCCTTCTCATTCTGACAGTGGATTCATGCAATTCGACACTGATTGTGTTTTTCGAGACGTCTTTGTGCATCTTTCAGTCAGCTCTTGATCTAAATTTAGTGGGACAACCTGTCCTATGCAGACTGCCTGTCTTGGATGTGTCTTCTGATTTCAGCATTATGTGTTACCAATTTACTAATCTTTAGAGAAGGCTGTGCCCTCCCAAGTTACTCTCTAAGGATTTTTTAAACATTTGCACTTGTTAGGGCGCACAATCAGATTTTTTGCCATTTTATGTGAAGGTAGGGGTGTACAAACTATTTCCAGGTAAGGAATGTGCCGTTCTGTTCATATAATTGCATGATTATATTGGATTCTCTTCAGATCAAACTTTTACTAACACAATGATTTTTGACATTCAAAGAAACTAAAAAACAATCTAAATTGTTGCTAACCATATGTTGCAATCAAACACAAGCATCCCCAACCCCCTACGCTGCCCAGCCAACTAGCCAAACCAGCAAATGACTGCTGTCTGATTCCATTCACAGACTTGTGGCTCGCTGTTTGGACAATCTGTATTCCGAAACAGAATTGAAAGGGAAAATTGATTTTACCATTAAAGCTTGTAGCGTGAACAAAGTATGAATGCAGGCACAGTACATCTCGGTGCATGTTTTTCTCTCCCCCTGGGTTCTCTGGCATCTTCTGAGGCTTCACCTGGGCCGGGCATTGGGCCATGTGGGACGCGCCCTGGATCCTTCAAACCCACTGCTGCTGACCGCTCCAGATTATTTAATTTGACTGCATTGTCTGAATGAAATAAAGCAAATCTAACTTTGTTGGAAAGCGCTTGAAGAATGTTTTGCTAGCAGGTGGCCCTGCAGGAAAAGGCTGCCACTCTGTGTCACGGTCACTGGTGCCAGGTGTATTCTGTGTCCTGCCAAAACCTTGATTTCTATAAACCCTTCTCAACACAAAGACGGAGAACACTGTACAGAGTGTATGCATTGCTCTGTGATTTGTTCATAGACTTCTGCACAAAAATGTGTGCTAACAAGTTTGTTTAATATTCATTAACATTTAGAATAACTGGGGCTCGTTCCGTAAAAGGCAAATACTTCCCTGGATGTGACGAACAGAGGAGCATGACATGCCCTGTCTTGCAGAAAGCACATATTGAGAAGTTAAACAATTCTTGTTGCAAATTCACAATTTAATGTAGATAACTTGAAGGGATTTGCTCCAAATCTTGTGAATGCGATTTCCTGGCCAAGTAGGACTGAAACCAGGCAGAAACCTAATAGCTATTGATTCTCACTGTTGTTTACAGATTATCCAATGTCTCGACTGGCCTCGGGTAATTAGTACACCCAATAACCTAATTACTGTACTCACATTCTTGCCTCTATTAACCTCCTCAAGTGGTGCATTTATAAATAAATACCCTTCTACATACATTTAGCATGCTTGTAAGACCTGCATTCACACATTAACCCAGTTTTGGGAACTTTTCTTTAACCCCCTGCAAGGTGTATGTACTGTGCGCATGTATAATTTTGCATGTAAGCGTTTCAGCCACAACTGTTCCAATAATTAACACCTATGTAGTAAGTTGGACCTCTGTTTCATGAATTCCCGAGAATTGGGTAAGAAATGAATAAAGTCCGTAAGCACTGATTAAGTTTCCACGACGACGTCTGTCGTAGTCATCTATCTGTATGGATACCAGATAATGATCCGCTACATTTTTTGGCGCCACCAAGAAAATTGTTAACCCCGCTCGTCGCCACCTCTTCGCTCGTCCTCGCGTGTCTTATACAAGCCTGGATCAGACAGGGTCATCCTTCACTTCACTTCTCCCCTCTCGTTTCGCTCTCCGGTCGCCTACGCGGCTCACAGCGTATGTCAGGCTGGTGGTGCATGCCACGCGGACGGGGATGGCGGTGACCCTTGTGCGGAGCCGGCACACCGCACGCTGAAAGACAGAGCCTGTAGGGGGAGGTGTTGCTCTACGGGGGAGGGGAGGGAGATCCAGCCAGGGAGAGGGGGGAGGATGTGACTGTGGCGGGGAGTGTAGCCGAGGTGAACGACGGGGTGGCAGGATAACGCCGGAGCGGAGTGGGTAATCTAAGCAGCTGCCGCAGAGCAAGTTTGTCACCAGTGCACGTCTTTGTCTGTTTCCCCTGCGTCTCTCCCCCTTCTCCCCCCTCTCTCACCGCAGCTCACCCGTGATTGGGGATTTTACAGACTCCGGTTGACACGAGCACATATTATTTTACCTGGAAATATATCTTAGGATATATAAACTGAGCAGAAAACCATTTTAGTTTTAAGCCTTCCTGCTGTTTAGGGATGGGAGGGATTTTCTATGCATTCCTTGTGTATTAAAGGTAAAAATATTATCTCAATGACAGAATAAAGTTATGTTTGATTATTCTGTTTAACATCCACAGTGTAGCCAGTATCATCCTGCTATTTGTCTTAATGATGTCAACATTTATCTAAAGCTTAAGAGTTATCAACACAATATTTGTGAGTTGGTGAGTATAACATATAAGGTGAGTATAACAATTGACTATTAATAACAATTTACTGTTTAAATACAAGTTACAACAATATTATTATTCAAAACTAACAAGCTTCTTGATATGAATAAAACATACTTTCGAAGGGAAAGGCTCAAATGACTGTCCGTAAGGATATCATCCCCCCCCCCGAGAAAGTGACATCGATAAGGGAGTGACCTGCACATTCATTATCATAAAGCATTTAAATTGTCTGCAGAATATTATGTTTATTAATGCGTCACGCATAGTGACGCCAAAAGGCTTAGACTGTATGGTAATTCTCATTTCAAAACCACGTCATGGGAATATTTTTCTTCCATTGTCTAACTGAGTTCCCTGACAACCGCAAGAAAGTTGCAGTGCTGGATATCCTAAATGAACAGCCAATCCGATAGGCTAGGGCCCCAGCATTTTCCAGGGACATTTAGGCATCTTAAATGTCCCCAAACTGGGACGTTATATAACTATTAAAATAGTACATTGTCCCACTCTTAAATTAACGGTGCTTTGGAATGCAAACTCTGATGGCAACTGAACTGCCACGGACGTGGAGAAGATGGAGTACATCATCCTGGGATGATTTAATACATTTCGTGGTGGGTTGTATCACTATCGGAAAAGGATGAAAACACCAACTTTGTGCTTTGTTGCGTTTGACATCTTCCGGTGTTGTTTTTTCTCTCTTTCTCTCTTTCTCAAACGCTTCAACATGTTGTTTTTCACATACTGTCCTCTGCAGAATCAGATCTCATAGATGCATCTGATCATTTGCCAGCCATTGTTGAGACACAGTGCTCAGTCAACTAGTAGTAACTAGTTTTAGTAACTAGCAGTAACTAGCAGTGACGCACTATACATTATTTGACTCGACTATTTGAAAGGAGATGTGTGATTGGGACATTTGCATACATTGCACTTCAATTTACAGTAGAACCTACAGTGTATACACTGCATTTAGCCGTCAAACATACATAAACAAACAAAGAACAACTATGC
The DNA here is from genome assembly GCA_016801105.1 of Esox niger. NCBI lineage: Eukaryota > Metazoa > Chordata > Actinopteri > Esociformes > Esocidae > Esox > Esox niger. The sequence goes on from JACXGJ010003629.1 coordinate 44,165, forward strand.
ATAATTTAAAATCATATAATTACCCACTGTCCTTTAGAAACGGTCACATGGTACAACAGGAAGTGCAGAGAAACTACCAATGAGTTTAATCACTGAAGTTACCTCCTTTTGTTAACCTCAGGGACCAAACATGGATTTTTTCAGTTATTTCATATATATTATATACACATTTATTTTCTTCAGCGACTTCATTGTGATTCATTGTGTAAAGTCAAATGAAATGTATTAACGCAGACATTAAACTTTTATTATATATATATATATATATATATATATATATATATATATATATATATATATATATATATATATGTGTTGGTTTTACAATTGTCTCTTAAAAATACTGACGCTCGGAATTAAAGAACCGCTTTAGGTAGTTACATTTCAATTTTACAACACCTTTTGAGTATTTTAACATTTACATTGGATTTATATTCAAATACCTTGCCATCAGCAGCACACTCTGAGCAGAAGGTGAGGTTTAGAAACTACCTTTGATTGTTCCCATCGGAGAACCCCCTCTGATTAACCCTGTTTGATTCCAGGTAGAAGAGTCCAACCTGAAATCAAAATACTGTGGACAACTGGATACTGGTGTACAAGCCTTAAAGCTTGTGATTTCCACATTTGGATTGAGTTAACATACAGTATAATGGGACAGCCACACAACATTGACCTCAAAGACTGGGTGATTTTGGGATTGGTTGCCTTAGTAACATAAGTTCTGGGAGAGGAGAGAATGGATAAGATCTAGACCAATCAAATTGATTGGTGGATAGAATGCAAAAGGAGCACTCTATGTGAAAAGCCTGCATGAGACCAATATAAACCACGTATAAGCAATGCATAACACATTAATAAGCTCCACACATGCAGGTAAAGAGACTTGGATCACTCTAAGGAAAAGGAACACCTTTCATACATTATGCTACTTTTAATGATTACAACCCTGCATAATGGCATTTGCTGCCTGCTTGTAACGGTGGCATTAATAGATACTGTTTTTCTAACACAATCAATGTTTTCACCATCCAAATAAAACAAACAAAATAAAGCAAGCAAACATTCTCATTTATCCTCAGGTTTATTTATCCTCAGGTTTATTTAGTGACAGTGAATTTTGTGAACTGTAGTGAACTGATGTAGCAATCTGAATATTTGGGTTGGACTCAATAACATTCTTAACTGTATTTTAGTGATTTTACAAGCATATCTGGATTGATATTTGCACAACCTGATTGGTAATCTGTTTTAAGACGTTCAATTGGTGGAGTTTTTGACAATAAGGCATCAACGTCTCCAAGCCCCATGCAAACTCAGTAACTAAGCAACAGGAAAACGTTTTAGTGCCGTGTCAGAAATAGACCACTCTTAGATTTCTCTATGTGATTTCACAGACTCACGTGCACTCGTCTATGTCACGGTCTTGACAAGCCCCTCGTTTTGTGCTAAAAGGGCGCTGTTCGCATTGAGAAAACAGCATTTGAGACTTCTATGCTTTCATTGGCTTTTGTAGTCTTTTTTTGATGCTCCGACTCTAAATGAAATCTCTTGTAGCGACAGAAGGGTTTGATTATGCTAGTTGACGCGAGCTGGATGTGTCTAGCCAGCGGTAGCCTGTCGCAAGCCCCTGGCCACGGTGACCCGTTGGAGGACCTTATCACTACCACAGTAATGCATTGTTTCGAAATGGGTTATACACTTCTTAGGCTAGAAACCACAGCTTAAATCTCATGCAACCTCATTTCCGAACGTGATCCTGGGTTTCACAGTGCTCTATGGCAGAGAAATCTGTAGCTTCCTTGGAATATAATAAGAGTCATTCATACAAATTGATCCAGTGTTGGACACATGACTGGTATCTGGAATATAAACGTCTCAGTTAGAAAATGTGTCATGATAATAGCTTTTGCAGAGAACTGGTAGTGATCCGGTTTTATCTAAAGCAGAGGAAAACAGGTTGTTTTCTTGACTTGTCAGATTTGTTCAATCCCGATCAGATCCTGGAAAAATGTATACTCAAAGGCTGTGGAATCGTCCATGTTGGTAATTACTTTTGGAATTATTTCACTTGTCCATATGCACTCTGATGTGAATGTTTCCGGTGGTTGCGTTCGTGTGCGCCTGAGGTAGGCTACGGAGCGACAAAAGAAGTATTAAAACCAAAGGTTCTGACACAGCTTTGTCCCTGGTTAGAATCACCGCATGAGCGCTATGCAGCTGCTTTTGACCCAGACACAATTTGTATAAAGACATGCATTGTACGGTGTCCTGTGGCAAAGGTTTTAGTCAATAAATTAATATTGTAATATTTGTGAGGCTGTGGGATGAGCAATTATTTGAATGAATACTTTTTTTCCTGGAATAAAAAGATATCACCCTCTTGATAACTCATTAACAGCCCAACCGATTTTGATAAAAGGGAAAGTTTTAAAATAAAGTTGGACTGGAAATATTCTTCTTTTAATTTCATAGAGTGTGACTTTTTGGGCATATGTTTGGATAGCAGGACATTTCTCGCGCAATATTATTTTCTAATGGATATTGAATCATTCACACCTCCACTGTGAATTGATTTATGCTGATGCTGCTAGCTTGAGTCTCTGCACGGAATAATGATAACAACAAAAACATCGTACTCAAAATGCCCAGTGTGTGTTCAACTGAATGAATCTCAGTTTTTTCTAGTGTCGGTTTTTCCGCAGGCTGTTGCGCACAGCCTGGTGCTTGGGGGAAGAAGTTGCGCAAGGCTAAACTGTCTAGGATTCTCTATAATTGCATTACCATTATTTAAATAGTGACTTCATTTTTCTAAATAATTTCCGCGCTGTCAGAACATCCATTCTCAAAGAATAGACCACATTCATGACATTGTAAAATAATCCTACTTCAGCAGTGAGCGAAATGTTTGAAATTATATTAGTTTCCAGAAGCATATAGAATATGATGTTTTATTATAAAAGTATCTCCATAAAACGTTAATATATACAAAACAAAAATGTAGACTAGGTGAAAAGATATTGCACATTACCATAATCTTCAGCATTAAAACATCAGTACCGGTTTTCTGGCTTGGTACCATTTAAAAACCGAACTTCACAACAATACTGGCAAAAAATTGGTCATGGCAAAACGCACAATCTTCACGCAGGCACACTTCCCACTGCACACAAACATTCGCACCATCGGGTTTAAAAGTACACAACAAATATGGGAACACAGAATAACTCGTATATACAAATAAACCTTGACAACTAAAACCGCCAGGGTAAAATTGTAACTGAAACTAAGACAACACAGGTGAAAATGCTTGCATCTCAAAGATGCGTTGACACAGGCAGCTAAATTCTGATATTTTTTTCTCCACTAATTGGACCAATCATATCAGATCTTTTATTATGAGATTTGTGAGCTTTTGGAACCGAATCTCTTGAAAAGTGGCAGTGTAGGAAATATGATGGGATATCTCCGCTCTGAGAGATATACGCTTACTTATGTAATGCCTATTGACTAATTTGATTAACATCTAACTACACATGAATAACGACATTTCTTGAATTTCCAACACTTGTTCTATATTGATCAAGCCAATCCCTGAGCTCAGAGATGCTGTATCCCTCCGGCCCTCTACCTCCTTGGTAGACAATCTTTCCGTCTTGAAGTATGTAAAGTCTATCGAAATATGCTCCATATGCGGCGTTGGACGAGTTCTCCATGCTGTCTGCGACCACGAGGCACCCAGGGACTTCACGGTTCATTATTTGAGCGGCACTGAGTCTGTCCTCAAGACAGCGGTGTTTGGGAATTTGGTAGGGAGCGTCGGAGCTCATCCATCCATCCGACGGATGCGCCTCCTCTATATACACAACCACAGAGTCTGCGACATCAGCGTACTGCCGCACCACACGCTGGAACGCCTTCAAGCGTGTCATAAACGGAGGTCATGTGCAGCTTCCAAAGTTTAGAATAAGGGGTCTCTTGTCTTTGGCATAATCAAGGATGCGACTGCGTCTCTGATCGCGGAGCTGCACCACTTCGGTGTTCGGCGCTATATATCCAAGATGCGCGGATTTTAAGAAGTCCAATTTATGGCCATGCCAGACCGCTTTGAGTGACTCCCAGCTGAACATTCGATTAGAATCAGAAATACATAAGGGGGGGTCAACAATATTTCCTTCTTGTTGTTTCATTTTGAAGAACACCCTCTTTCTTACGCACTGAAAATCAAGAAACCACAGCATTATCGCCGCGAAGAGGAAGCGAGGCAGCAGGATAAGACAAACAATGGCATTTTTCAGAGCCTTTACTGTATTCATGCCGAGTAATAATCGCAGACCGGCCTAATGTATTTGGGCTCCAAAACTTCCGCAGACCGCGTTCTTCCTTCGCCGCGATCCTACGCAGAAGTTGCACTCTGCATGTAACTTCCCTTTATATAGCACCGGCAGTGGATTTGAATGAAAAACACCCCGCCTCTAAACCGTGGCCGAATCCTCACATGGCGGGGATTACCTTCTATTAACTTAAAGGCGAGTGCGGATAGGAGACGAAGAGAGCAACAGAGAGAGAGCTATTATCAATTGTGTTTCTTAACAAGCTATTAAAAAAATCGGAAGTGAAAATATTTTGATTTCGTATATATTTGTTTCGTAATACATAGCTAGCCTACATTTCGCAAAGTCGTGCGTTAAACCTTCTTGGGTGGAGAAGGAAAATACTAGGGATAACGATTTTGTGTTAGCACATGTTCTGTAAACTGAACCAAAATTGTGCTATTCAATAGCTGCGATATGAATCAGGCAATGGTAAACCATGTGTCGTATAACTAAATATCAAATCTCTTATGCGTGCGTAATTACGCACAAGACATTCACCAACATTACCCCATTACATAAAAGCCTGCACTTAATATGTATCGTCAGTCTATTCGGCGTATGTTTGAAATAGTGCAAACAGCAAACAGTTAGGCTTTTAAGAACCAGTTCGGCACGTGCTCAATAACAATAAATAACATGTTTTAGTACCAATCATAGATGTGCAACCCAAACCCGTCTGAATCCAATTTTCCTATAACATTTTTTTCCCTTTTGTGTTAGTTTCTAGACTACAATTGATCTCGAATTTTTAACATCCCATGTCCGACAAATAGGTTAAACGATGCCATGGATAATCAGGGAATTCGTAATTATATATTCAAAGCGCATTTGGATTGGTTAGGATTCGACTCAAATGCGTTTTCTTTGTGTAAATTAATTTAACTTTCAATATTTGTCTAACTCAAATTCAAAATAGGCTAATTCAATTTCGCATATACCTATACGAATTTGGCATATGAAATTACATTGGTCCTACATTTGAGTCACAGAGGTGTGTTTTACAGGTATATGGTAATAAACGCCTACGCTCGGACGTAACGAAATAAATGAGATTCTGACCAAACGAAATTAAACTTAATAATATATGCATAATTGCGTCGTGACTGTCCGGTGGCAGACAAGTCTATGCCAGTGGAACAGTGCGTAACAGTTCTTCGATCCGCATACAGCAGGCTCTGACCAAGCAGTTACACAAACTGTGAATATATGTCACATGAAACTTAACTCTTCTTCTTAAAATTTAAACAGAAAACGGCCCTTTTGTAGCGTGTTATGGCTCTGACCTTTCATAGTTCAATATCTGATCCTTTTATCTTGATCATTGGAAAAGAGCTACACCAGCGTTTGTGGGCTACTATGGCTGTTTATACGCGCGGCCCAATTCGGATCTTTTTACAATAATTGGTATTTTCGCTAAACTAATTGTGCTATTTTGCAATAAATTGGAAAAACATCCTAATCTAGCTGCTTGTCTAAACACGGTCTATTTACTGCTAAGAAATCAAACTACACTTGAATATAGACCAATGACACACATATATCTGTGTATATCAGTCAGCCAGTCAGACAGTCAGTCAACCAATTAACCCATCAAACACTGCGGTGTTAATAATCCCTTCCTTTCCACGTCGGATATTGATAATTATTTTTTGACGTCACCGGAGATGTTCAGCCTCCTTCCTTCATTGACGAACTCAACATTGGCAACCGTCTTGACTCATGAAGAGTAGCGTGCGACTTCCACTTAACAATGACAGCTTCTCAGAAAGGCGCTATATCTTTTCAATCATGACAGTTTCTCAAACGTGACATGTATCACGAACACACGAAAGACGCCAATATCATATTGAATGCTAAATTAACTAATGTCATCCTGCAAAGCACACATTTAAAGTGAAAGCATTTAAAGGGGAAGTTCAACCATATTTGTATTTGGCCTTATTTTATCGCCCCAATTTGTTTTTACTGCTGTGTAACCAGAAAAGTAAATTCCCATTTACCATGATGACTTCCCCAAATGCAAACATTTGCAAGGCAACATACAGCTAGGGTGACCAGACACCCTATCTGTATGCCCAAGATCGTCCCGGTTTTGAGCTGGGTGTCCCGACAAATATCTGTAAACACTAAAATGTCCCGGTATTCGATATTCCCTGCCCTAATTGTTCTGGTTCGGAGCCAAACAAAGCAGCAATTCTCATCAAAGCCGAACGGAGCAAAAAAACACACAGGACAGTGAAAACAGTATCCAATGGGGGCAACCCCCACCCCCCCCGACCCCCCGCCCGCCCACGCTCTATGAGCAGCATTGTGTTCTGATGCTTAACTGGTCCCCAGTCAATGTTCTCTCACGAAACGTCTGAGAACCCCAACATAGTAAACCCACGTCTCCTCCAGGTATTGGTTTGCACTCTGTACGTGATTAACCTCCCTTTTCTAATGGAGGAAATAAAGCCCTCTAGGCCAGCAGAACACATGCAGACAGTGACTGAATCAAACCTTAACCAGCAGTTACCGTAAGCCAGTGAGTAATGTCTCTCCTTGACTTAGCAGCTGTAAACCCGCCGCAAAAACGGAGGCCCATCAACTACTATTCCATATGCTTTAGAGAGTTGTCTCGGGGTTCCTCTTGCTACAGTGGCTTTAAATAGCCAATAAAGTCACTTATTCTTCACTGTATGTGGAAAAAAAGGTGGATCAATCATGATGAAAGTGCTTTGCTGAAACCGGCAAGGGACGTATTTTTGACTGACTGAAATCCTTTTGCCACTTTTGAGAAATCCACAAGTTTACCAACTTGACTTTCTGGTTTCAGACACAAGTTCTCGGTAATGCCTCCTGTTGCTTATGGTGCCATGTGTAATCTGTTTGACGAAATGGGGGGATGTGTCACACAACGATGGATACTGTTTTGTTTCTGGACATGTGCCTTTCTGCTTTGTGGAAGAGAGACAACCGTTAACATCCTCCCAAAATCATATAAAAGGGAAATGTTGATGAACTGTCAGACTATCTAACTTTGGACAGCAATGTCCATGTCTGGAAGCAAGCTATAAGTCCCTGATGATACAAGAGAGAGATGCACGGAGAGTTCATGTGTTAATGCTGTGAATGAACTAGCCTGTGCGTGTGCGTGCGGAGTTGTGAGTATGTGTGTGGGCAAAGTGTATACTCCGTACAATGGACATGAATAGACGACACACCCTACTTAAAAATGCCACTTTGTTGATATAAGTGATGAAATACAACAAATCATGATGTCAGACTGTTCTTCACCTTCAATATTGACTTGTAAACCAGCGATACTTCAATTAAAATTCATTTGGAGTGGAGCCAGTTGTAAGCTAACCCACTGACATTCCCTCACATGAATGCTGTTTCCTTGAGTGTGTACTCAGGCATCACTTATTGTGTTGCCTCTGTTGACATCAGTAAAGTCTTACCAGAGTGCAAATGAGAATCATGCTGGCAGAAGATATGTCCAGACATGCTTGCTTAATACCCCCACGCTCCCCGTAGGCCAACTTCACCATACCCCACCATACCCCAGTCTCACCATACCCCAGTCTCACCATACCCCAGTCTCACCATACCCCACCATACCCCAGCCTCACCACACCCCACCATACCCCAGCCACACCACACCCCACCATACCCCAGCCTCACCACACCCCACCATACCCCAGCCTCACCACA
>JACXGJ010003630.1:0-51973 GCA_016801105.1 Esox niger
TAGGGGGTAGAAAAGGCCTGGCAGTTCTAGGGGGTAAAAAAGGCCTGGCGGTTCGAGTGTTAAATGCGTGGATCTCTTCTCTACCAGCTGTTACAACCTGGTCGTCACCAGGGGCTACTAACCATGCAGGCCTCCCTGGCGACAGGCAGACTGGGGTCTTTCTCCAGAGCGGCCTTGTAGTCCTCCAAAGCCTCGTCCAGCTTGTCCGTCTTCTCATACAGCTCCGCCCTCCGCAGGATCGCGCGCACATAGCTCGGGTTCAACTCGATGGCTGGAGGCGGAGAAACAAGGACAAGCCAGTTGGTGGTGACGGATTGGCTGACAGGGCAGCGTGCCCTCTGCGTACACGCTGGTCTGGGAAAGCAGGCCACCGTCTAGGGCAGCCTGTCCCAGACAGTTCAATCATCTGGGGTACAGTGAAATTACAATGCATACAGATTTAATGGTCTTACCTTTTGTGCAGTCAGCAATGGCTTTCTCATTCTTATCCTATAGGACGACGGGAAAAAGGTTTGTTTCCGTCAGTATCTTTTTGGGGATATAAGTCTTTTTTCGGGGTGGGGGGGGGTAAATGAGAATTTGACACCATCTTACCAGAAAAGTATTCTGGTAAGATGGTGTTTGACAATAGTTACCGCAGAAAACCAGTAGGTGTCACAAGAGCATAAACTGTAGACTTCTGCCATACATGTCTCTACAGATGTTTATAGGTAGCTTTCTGAAAATGGATTCTGACTGACCACAAAAGGGACAACTCAGATGACCTCTGAATGTCAAACCTGGCTAGGTGCTGTTCAACCTTTTCTCCACTTTCCTGTCTAATATAGCACATACAACAATGGCAGGAAATCTATCGTAAAAAAAGTCATACTTAATTGGAACAGCTCCTCAGAATTCCCCAACAGTGGACTGCCCAGAACTCTGACAAAAAATATTGTAACGGAAAAGCACGGGGGGATGATATTATTACATAATCTATTGAAAAACATCACACTGCGGATACGGAATCCTTAGCATTTTATTGGCAGATTGGCCTGTCAGTCAAGACACTGGCGGGGTGTTCGTTGAGCCTGCAGCTGCCGTTGTTTCCCTCCTCAATCTCCCAGAGAAGTGCTCACACTCATAGGAAACTTTCACACACTTGACTAGGGGTTAGTTACTTCACCGAAACAAATGCTGTATGTTAATCAGATTCCCTTGATACCCAGCCCAAAACAGTTATATTTAGTTTAATCTAGTTATTTTAGTACTAACTTCAATGCACATCCTTGTCTTGTACAAGCCGAATGTTAAATTGTGTGTTGCTTCGCTGTAGCGTATCAGAAACAAGAGCAGATCCAGGACTGAACACAATGCTAATTGGTAGCTGCCAGTCTTGTGTTTGGAGGACATCTACAAGCACACTTCGATATTGGAAGTTGATTGGAGATGTCATTACCAATCAATGACTGGCCCGTTATGAAGAGGAAATATTGAATGTTTGAGAGGAACATTTTGGTGTAATTTCAAGAGGAATATTTTCACGTTACATGGACGTTGTGCTGACCCAGTCACTAAACAGTTATCATTAATCTACAACGACACAGACGTTCAGCATGTCAAGCATAAAAATGACAGTGAACATATATGGAACCTGCTTCTCCACGCCTCGTGATCATTCCAAGTGTGAAGCAGCAACAGGACTGCGATTAAAATGGAAAAAGTACTGCACAACCATGTAACGACGCCGGCTGTATGAACGAGGCCCTGGCGACGGTGCAACAACGCACCGTGGAGACACACAGTACTAAAAACGCACTTCCCTGTTAATGCGAGCAGGAGGACATCTAGGTTTACGAGTATCACGTGTGACAAAGACGAGACGAGGAATGCCTGGAAAATGATTCAAATCGGCACACCCCGATTTCCCGCATGGTTGTGTTCATCTGTGCCCTTACCTGGTGCAGCCGGGCGGCGGCGCGGTTAGAGAAGAGGACGGCCCTGTCATGGCTGTAACAAACCGGGCAGACGCCCAGCGCAGCTGTGTACAAACACTCAGCCTCAGAGTGTCCTGGGAAGACAGGAAGGCTCCGTTAGTGGTTTGTTGTTTGAACCATCCGGGACGCTCGCACGCATACAAACACAGCCTGGAAGTGAACAGCATCTTAACGCTGAAGCACATCTTTGAGCTAGCTCTCCGTGTCATCAATAAATCCCCAAACTGTAGGAGATCCTGTTGGTTGACTGTTACATCCCTCCTACAGGAATATCCAGCCTGCGGTAGTTTACCTCCACTCTTGAACTGACTGTTGCCTTGGTCCTTCAGGGTTATGCTCTCCGTTCGACGGCTCTATGGCAACAAGAAGAAATCAACGTACCGACCAAAAGATAACTGCCACAGATTAACTCAAGCATTTTGGTGAGTAATTATTAGGGTAAACCAAAACCAGTTTGAGGAAGTGAATGTTCAGAAAGGGATGTAAATCCTCACCTCCTTTTCCTCCTCAGTCAGGTCTTTCTCGGATTCCCGCAGGTACTCCTCGTCAAACTCGGGAGCCGTGTTCTCTTCTTCTTTTAGTTCACTCTCAGAATCGCCTCCTTCAACTGCCACACTCTTGTCCTCCTCAGTGCACTCATCCCAAATCTCTTTCCCCTCCTCATCCAACTCTTCCGCCATTTTGTCACCCTCTTCCGCTCCCAATAGCGTAGTTCCCTCCCCTGACAACTCAGCTAATTCTCCCGACGTTGCCTTGTGTTCTTCCGTGATGTTCTGTGAGTCTTTAAGTCTGACGGTCTCTTTACAACCTCTCTCTGTTCCCTGGTGTGACACTGGGGCTTTGGATCTTCCGTCTGCTCCAGCAAGAGTCTCCTCGCAGTCAAAGAACGCATCGTCCTCCTGTTCGGTATCCCTATGGGCTGCTGTGCTCTGACTGTCTGGACACTCATGCTGTTCAGATACCCTCATAGCCTTGGCCAGAGAGTCGGTAATTCGGTCAAGGAGAGCCCCTGACTCCTTGCTGGCCGAGGATTCCATTTAATTTTCTCTCTGTGCAAGATACTACAAGAATTTAAATATATATGTTACACGCATGTCAGTATCATCTTGAGACACAGTGATAACAGTGACCTTAGATATTAAATAATTCCCTTTACTATTCAATTATGTGCTAATGAAATTGTTGGATAGGTCAAAGGTATAATGCGCTCAATCTCAGCAGCCTGTTGTTGCAGACATACCGTGCTAAAATCAGTTAGCTTTTAGACCCTGCTTTTTGCGTTAGCTACATGACAAAACATAACAGTAACTACTATGAGTTTGTTAATCAGATAACTCAATAAAAAAATATATCGATAAAGCTAGCTTGCTGATAAATAAGCACACTTTATGCTAGCTAACCCTAGCTAGCATAGAACATTCTAGCTAGTACCAGTGCCGGTTAACGTTAGAGACCCAAGTTATAAACATTGACATTGGCCTTCTTGGTTTTCTATTTCTTTGAACACTTTATACTAAATTATGTTTAGAAAAAACTAAATGTATTTTAAAAACTTTAGAATATGATATGGGATATTTACAGTTCTGTAAATTCCTACCTGCACTCGTCTACTCACAATGACATTTCCTCTGTAGCAATGCAGCTTGACATATTTTCCGGTTGCTCATCCTATCAGAGAAGAGATTATACTCCGAGGAACTCTGGGCGATGTAGTCATTTAAAAACATTGCCAAGTACGTCTCAACATCGTAAAAAATGATTTTTCTCTCATTGTACTTTCAGAACACACATCAAAGCTTGTTCAGCAGAGGCTCCAACAGCGCGGAGGCCTTGAAATTGAGGACACTGGATTAGGGTCATACCACAAAGTAGCATATATTCTTGACCATGGTGTCAGATGTCCAACCTTCTTTTCCACTGCTATGCTTTCACACCCTATGCTAATACAAACAACATCAACACACATACAATCCAAAATGTTAATTAATGATTCGCAGAAGCCTAAAAGCGAAGTGTCACATATACGTCACATATCGAGAAAAAAACGACTCATGAACACATGACACCTTTAATAATCATGTTTTTATTCGCAGAAGTCCTGGAATTAATATTTAATAAGGTAAAACATTTTCTTGTCCTGGGCCTTACCTACAGAATGCTGTCCCTTGCCCACTATAGAAAACATCTGATGCTGGAATGTGTGTTATATTATAATGCAAATGAATCTCATGACCCTAAAGGCAGTGCAGTCAAAATTATTTTTCTAATTTAAATCAATATATTTTTCTCCCCTTGAAAAATGTAATAAGCTGAAAATTATTAATTAGAGTATCATCTGTTGGAAAAAATATAATCCTTGCAGTTCAGTTGTAGAACAATAGTACTTATTACCAAATGCATGATTTGACTAATCACTGTTCAAATGTGGAAGTATGTGGTCTTTATCAATGAGTTTCTTGACATTTTGTACGAATCTTTATATTGTTAACATACTACAAAAAATACTTTAAAAAGAGAATGTTATATAAAAACCTTGCATTGGGTTAATGTAACTGAGAAATGATGACAAACACCCAGGGAACATTCACAAGTCTCTTTTATTTAAGCTCTGCCCTTGAAACCATTTACAACGGAACATAACGTACAACAAATCCATTTCTTCACACATAAATCACACTGGTGCTGCCTTGTGTCAGCTGAACAGAACGTCCTGTGAGCTCTAATGCTAGGGTTGATGTTGTGCGTTTCAGACGGCGCCTTCCCATTGGCCTTGCCCAGCTGGCAGTACTCAACTTAGCGGGATAGAAAACATTTTAACAAAACACTTTGTCCAAATTAAGGTTGATCCGTTCTAATGTGACTACATAAGAGGTAACATCAATTATTGTTATCAGTCATTTGTCAAACCAAAATAATTCAAGTTGATAATTCAAGCGACCCGACAATGGATAAGCGGATGAAGATGACAAATCCTTCAACATAGATCCATGTGTACAGACACCGAGCGCCTTCGATTAAAATGTCAGTCAAATGCAGTCATAATTACGTTCCCTTACTACATCATCACACCTAATTGTTTGACCCGACAATCCACATTTCCCATCACGTCTATCACTATCTAAATGTGAAACAAATGAAGGCAACGTTATTCACAAGCTCTGCAGACGTCAGAAACAAACACTGCAGTATGAAGCTGTATTTCTACATGTCAACATTCCTTCCATGGATAAAAATGCATTTTCAATGTTATACTACACAGTGGTTATGGAATAGTACTGCCTGTAACTCTACAAACAAAAAGGCACGCTGGGGGCGATGTCACCACTTAATCTGAATGATCAGAAGTTCAACACAACGATTTAAATTGCCATGATCGAGTAGCCATCAAGAGCACAGAAATGTTTCACTGGACATACGACTGGAAACACGCACATGACGGCGATGAAAATGTTTCAATAGTAAAGACACATCTTTTGTATGTGTTGAGAAGGCGTAGCAGTGTAACCCAGGTCTCAGTAGGGGGTCAAAGGTGACGCCTAACACTAACCCTTCTCCATGGAATCCTATTAGCTGCTGGAGCTGCACGCGTTCTGTCGTGTGGTTGCAAAGGTCACATCGATCTGCCCGGAAAAATGTCCAAATAAAACCTCAGGATGGAATTTGAAGGATGTGGTGCTGCGAGCAACACTAACGCGTCTCAGTAACACGTAATTAGACGGGACTCATTAACCCTTTGGCGTGACGCATAAACGTCCTCATCGCTACAGTGGTCGGTTTACTGACCGTGTTTCATTTAGACATTCAAACGGGTCTGGGACCTGGGCCTCAGCTCTGAACAGAGCGGCTTGTTAGTCTCGCGTCAGCAGAAGCACGAACCATCAGGCAGCTTGAGACCGGCGATCCAAAACGGTGTCGGTTACATCGCTGTCTCCGGTGCTGCTGTGATGGCGCCGTGGCCCGCCACTCCATTTCCACCCTGCCCGTTGGCATGCCCTGATCCCCTGGCCAGGGGGGAGACCAGGCTGACCGTGTTGCTTCTGCCAGTGCTCCGGCCGATGTCCCCAGGCAGGGCCCTCGTATTTCCCATGAAGGGACTCCCGGGCACCGACGGGCACTGGGACAGGGAGCTGTGGTTCCACCCGGGCTCCAGGCGCGAGCCGGCCCCTCTGCAGGCCCATCGGGGGCTGGGGTTGATGGAGGACAGGGTCTGCAGGCTTCCGTTCATGCAGGAGTTACTGGTGGAGCCCAGGTTGGAGGAGCGGTAGTTGTTGTACGCCCTCCAGCCCTTCTGTTTCCGCCGGTGACAGCGGCACCTGAGGATGCTGATGAAGGCCTGCTTGAATTCCCGGCTGTAGCAGGGGTAGATGATGGGGTTCAGGCAGCTGTTGAAGTAGCCCAGCCAGAAGATCACCTTGAAGAACGTTTCTGGTGGACGTAGGTTGGTGTTAAACGACCCTGCGACATTCCACAGAGAAGATATGTCACATATCGTAATAACATTTACATTTAATAAACGTTTTTAAAACCAATTACTGTGCGCATGAGAAATAAAGATTTGCTGTGTAGTTTGATAGCGGTTGAGTAGACGCTTGTCTCAATCTCTTCAACCCATTACCTTTGCTGACCAACAGATGGCAGCACTAACCAATACAAACTCAGAAAGCCAATGCACCTGTAACAATCCCATCCTAGTCCAACTCAACACCAACCCCTGATATGAAAGTGAAGGTGTAATATAAGCTTGGTAGGGTTTCAATTCCCAACAACACTGTGTCTCAGCATCCTCTTTTGCTAAAAAATTCATGCCACGCTCCAATGTGCCACCTCTGTGAACCAGTAGAAACATCAAGATCACATCCTGTAGATGTGATATCTGGTTGGACGGTAACTTGATTTGTCAACAACTCCCAGATGTTTACAAAAGCCTCATTGTCATTGTCTTGGTCTCATGTCCTGTGTTTCTGTTATGCTTCCTGATCTGTGGCCCTTCGGGCTTCTGGCCAAGAGGCCTGCTGTTGTTAACACTTGTCTTTTGCCACACCATCTTTATGTCTTGTTAATGCTACTAACACCTTGTAATTTAAGCAGTACGCCATGTTGACTGTAAATCCATTTGATTGATGATGTATATGTTTGTTTCATAGTATTATTTTCCTGCCTGTATTCCCTGTGTCACTTCCAATTAAAGCCAGATTTAATTGGCCTTGTGAAAACTGTTACTACACACAGGGCCCTGTATTGCAATGATTCTTAGGGCTTGTACCCAATTTCACAGTAAATAATGTTCTGTCCATCAAATGTTACCGTTCAACCTTGGTTCTTATAGAACATATATGTGATTAAGATAATGGAAACAGAGTGCCTTGGTGGTTTGGGCCAAAAGCTGCACAAGATAGATAAGAATTGTATGAACATTAATTCAGAGAGTAATGAAACCTTAAATAGCACGCAATATGTTGGATTCATAAAAAGGCAGAGAAAAGTAATTGACAGTTTAAATAACAAATAAATAAATAGCTAATTTCCTAAGTAATGTATGAAATGCATTAAAGGTTTCCATTGAGTTGGGATCTTTGTTTTAGAGACAGGTGGCACCCCCCCAAGTATTTCCTCCCTGTAAGTCTGTTTGTTGCTTTGTACTACTGATCAGTTGAAAATATTTTTCTATATGGCCAATATATTACTTTGCACTGTACTTCTGGTCTCTGTGTACTTTTGGAGTATATGCTAGTGAAGTGTAGGTGTTGCGTTCCTGCTTTCTCCTAGATTATGGCCCCGGGATGCGTAGCAAAACCACAGCACCGTGAAAAACTAGACATCAGAACATTTTAAGGGTCTAGGCAAGGGGCTTAATCTTGGTGTCTGCCTACTGGTTGTATTGAAGCATCATATTTCCTGATGTGCTTTTGACTAGCATACTTTCTTCTTAAAACCAAACATTACCTCAGGCAGACATTGTGTATGCTACTCCCTACGCCCACATCAAGCGCCTGATGCAAACAATGCCAACCAATGAGATTCAGAGATGATTTACAATGGCTACGCGGTAATTCCAGTGACTACCAACTCGATGTTGATTATTACATTGTCTTGGCACTTTACTTCTGGGGAATCTTTCAAAAAGAGGGAGAAAGACTGCATTGTTTGTTGACAGGTTCCAGCTTTACTGTGACGATACTTAACCACCAAGGTCAGATTTCCCATCTTTGATGAGCTTCCGCTGTTTCTGAATATTGCTAGCGGAGCAATGAGTGGGACATGATAAAAGCGAGAAAACTGCATATGTGGAGACTGTAAATGTACGGCAGTATTTTGAAGAAGCCTCTCATCCAGTTAAGTATATTATTACATTTAGCCACCGGTGTTTCGATATGAGAACCCTTTCAAAGAAGCGCTTTCTCAGTTATGGAGAAATTCATCATCATTCCCAAGACTTCTCTAGTATACAGGCGCACTAATCTCAGACTTCCACCACTGGGAGCTCACTCTTTTACGGCCTTTACGATCCTCCCCCTGACAGCACATCGCATCCCTTTTTTGGCCTTTTCGGAGTTAGTTTTGTGGGTACTCTTCCACAGTGGTATGTCCTGCCGAAGAAGCCCTGGCTGTCAACTAGCTGGGTTCAAACCTGAGAAGAAAGAGTTTGCATTCCATCCTGGTTCCTCCTCAGACATTGCTATGTAGGGATGATTAACAAAATAGTTATTATTGTATTTTCTCAGGAAAGGGCCGTGGCTCACAGAGCCATCTTGTTCAAGGACATTTACTCTTTTCTCAGCCTGGCCCTTGGAGAGGCTCTGCGGTAACACTGTGATAATGCACTGCTGGCTCGGGTGGTTAACCAGTGGAAAGGACATTTATGGCCCAAGCTTCCACAAGGCAGTGCCACACACAGCATCATCCCCACCCCTGTAGCCCACTAGCCACACAAAGCCCAGGGGCCTCTTGTTTTACGAGACCCATGGTCATTGCAGGACTGCGGTAAAGTCCAGGAAGTAAGTTGACATTTCAATTTAAATTCCGATTCTCTTGAACGCTTTCCAATTCATTTGATTATTTGATTTTAGATGACTTTCTTAATTGACAGTAACTGAAACCAAACTAACCCTAACTTTAAACTAGACTGTGGTAGTGCTCTCATTGAAATGTTCAGGATGCTCCCCTTGTGCCTTGCAACTGTGGAATCCAGGTCAACAAATCAAAGTGCCCTATACACTAACATCCACCTTTTAGTAATTGATCCACTCTCACTAATTGACCAATCCATCTACTCTGTAAGTCTGTCACACATCCAGACACCAGATGTGTTCCTGTCTTATCTACAAAA
Organism: Esox niger; assembly: GCA_016801105.1. NCBI lineage: Eukaryota > Metazoa > Chordata > Actinopteri > Esociformes > Esocidae > Esox > Esox niger. The sequence continues at coordinate 9,304 of JACXGJ010003630.1, forward strand.
GGACTGCGTCCTGCCTCGTGGTTTCTCAGCTCTGACTAATGAGCACAAAAAAGACTGGTAGCTAGTAGATGTTGCTGTAGAGAGGAGTGATCAACGAAAAAAGCAGGAACAGATGCCATACATTTGTCTCTGATAGTCTATGGGGTCAAAAGGTTTGGTAGGGCTCACTTCACTTGAAGTGACAACAGCTCATGGTGATTCGTTTTCCAGGTCTATATATTACAACAACAATGCGGCAATAGACCTTTTCTAAATTCACATTTAGCCCATTTGATTTTCCCACAGGGATTTTACCATGTGACATCAGAACAATGGTTTACGCACTCATTTTATAATCAATTGCCATAAATTGAAATAATTTAAATTTCAGTCCAAGCCCAATGTAGAGGAAATGTTTGTCAGAACATTTATTGAGTAACATAGAAAATACTGGTCATGGATTTAGGGAATTTCATTTCCCAGAGGTCCAGACAGTCAAGGACACATTATAAATGTTATTGTTAATGGTGTCACATAAAAAAAAAAAATTCTAATCTTATTAGATACACTGTCATTTCTATTTTTAGGAGATTAACATTATTTTTAACTAGAAGCAGTTAGTCTGCTGTATACAGAAATGTATATCATTTTTTCTAATTTGACTATATTTGCTAAAACAACTAATATGATAATGACAGGCCAGGCAAGGAATTAAAAAGAAAAGCTGAGATATACCTGCATAGACAAATGTTTCATATTAAATGCTGTGTTTAAAGAGTGCTTAAAGGTCATTTAAAAAAAAAAGTTCTTTATTTCTCACAAAAGCACCTGACTACATCTTTAAGAGGCATAATAGAAAGCCTAACTAAATCATGCTGGGTTATGGTTAAATTAACTGCATCATGTTGGGTTTTGGTTAAACTAACTACATCATGATTACTGAATGCATCATGTTGATCGTGATTATTAACTACATCTTCTTGATTTTGATTACTTACTACATCTTCTTGATTTGATTACTTACTACATCTTCTTGATTTTGATTACTTACTACATCTTCTTGATTTTGATTACTTACTGCATCTTGTTGATTGTGATCACTAACTACATCAGGTTTATTGTGATTACTAACTACATCAGGTTTATTGTGATCACTAAATACATCACATTGATTGAATTACTAAAAACATAATGCTGGGCTGTGGTAACTAACTACATCATGTTGGGTGACACAAACCAAAAAACATGCTTTTAGCAGGGCCTGTGCAGAGAGCTTGAGAATTGCATAGTTTATACTGGCAGTGAAAAGTGGTGCTATCATGAAACACAATCTGCAAAAGCTCTCACAAAAATGATTTGAAATACTGCCAGTTGCAATATCAACAAGTCTGTTGAATGCAGGCATCTATGAACACCAAAAATTCTTCATCCAGCTATTTTGATCCAATTCGGCTGAGAGACTGGCTCGACAATGAGCTAGGTTAATAGCCGAAAACGTGAGTGCTTTGTAAAGACTCCATCTCCCCAGTGGAAACAGCATCTATAGTAAGCTTAAGTATGTCACATATTGCATATTGTTTCTATCATTATTGCAGGACTAAGATAACCGCAACTGTCAATCTCCATTACCTGTTAATAAGTAAATAAAAACGGGCGACGAGGAAACATAAGACGTTGTTTGAATATAATGCCAATGATAAATTCACAGAAAGCATTTTGAAGTCAGAAAAAAGACGACTGCTTTCGTGGCCACTCCAGAACACATAAATACAGCGGACATCCAATTTCAAAACCTATAGAAGGTGGAAATTAAAACCACGCTGTAATCCTTCAAAACAAAGACATTTTTATTATGTTTAATAGAAGTTCCAGGGTGCATCTGGATGATGGTCAACAGATATCTGAAGCAGACAGTCAGGCTGGGCCAGTACCCAAGGCACTCTCTGGTTGTACACAATCAGTTACGTTACCAGCTAACATCTCTATACGCCAATATGGCAAAACATTACAGTAACCAAAAAATACACCACCAACGTCTTGTTCAGTCTAGACTGAAATTACTCAAAGTGAATGTCCCAATGCCTTTTACGTTGGTACTCTATCTCCCTTTACAGGGCATTGGGACTCTACTGTATCTCCTTTTACAGGGCAGTGGGACTGTATCTCCCTTTAAAGGGCATTGGGACTCTACTGTATCTCCCTTTACAGGGACTCTATCAACTTACTTCTATGGTGCATTGACAGGCTGGTTCAGAGAGATGCATGTCTCCATAGCTGTCATCAATGACCTCATTAAACTATCACATCACAAGGGGAGCTTGGAAAAAACCAACGGCGGCGAGCCTCATTTGGACATTAACACTCCAGGTGAATCAACCTGAATATTACCACAGCAAATAATTCTACTACCTCGCCAACTGACATCAGGCTCGGCAAAGGAGAACTTACATTTATTGTTTTGATTTGGAGTTTTAGTGAACATGGCGATTAGTGAGTTAAATTGATAACTGAACAAATGTGATGATCACACAAAATGCACAATAACTAGATAGAGTGAATAATGACTGTGGCCCTGCAATTTCAGTGTGCGATTATGCTACAGGTTATATATCTAAATAGATAGTATTTTAGGGTTGGCATGGTTCTTTAAATACATATAGTCAAGGACTGGTTTAGAGTACTCATGTATTAAGGTTTGTCAAATAAATCTAAACTATGTCAACAACAGATGTGGTGGGACGAATCAAATGGGATGTGATCCTCGCTCGATTTAAGAGGTGCTGGGAACATGAGCAGTCCCCGCACGAGGGGTTTTCCAAACCTACAGTGGATCCTGCAAGCCGCCTAATTATCCCTCTCAGGAAATAAGGAATCGGCGCACCAGGATCCGACACAACTTTTCCCCTGGAAGCACAGGTTTACAGGTCAAACGCTACAGTGCACAAGGGCCAAAATGTCTGCACTCGTCCGATGCATCTCTTCTAGCCGGCTACCAGGTGAAGACGTGTGCCGACGTCAGAATGCACAACGTGGTCTCAGCGTGGTTTACGTGTAACATGTGAAGTACGTCACGTGTTACATGTAAATCTGTGACACCCGTTTTTGTGGGGTCTGTTACGTTAGGCTGCGCACTCTGAAAGGCATGTCCACACACGGCTGGTCTGTAATGGAGATATACTGAACACATACGCATGTTCATGTGCCTCAGCCACAGTTGGAAATCCAAACGTTATCAGTAGCCTATTTATTTGGGAAGTTAACAAATGGAAAAGGTCGTCTTTTCATGGCAAAAGGAATTTGGATTTGAGTGAAAACCTGCGATTTTATGACATACACGTGTATTGGAGGTCCCTTACAGATAATAGGTTGCTCTGATTAGTACTGTCCTTTCACTTCACACACACACAAAAGCACACACACACACACACACTCCACTTAGAGTCAAGTAGGCGCCTAGTTAAAATGTCACTTGTTAAAGTGTGTATTCTGTTAACTCACAGCCAAATAATGTTGTTCACTTGTCATATACTTGTATATGTGGCCAAAGCATAAAAAGCCCTAACGCAAATGTGCATCTCATACAAAAATAGTTTAAGAAAATGTAATGGAGTATGATGTAATACTCACGAAGAAAATGAGCTGGCCATTCAATTAATGGATAAAGACAAGCTGGCCAATCAGTTGTCCGTTGGCTTTCTTATTTTTTATAATCAATAAACCCACAAATCATACAATTTAAATATTTAAAGGAAAAAAAGTATTCAAATTGGAAGTAATTTGAATTCTGGAAACATGGCAATTTGTTTCAAAGTTCATTTTTAAAACCAAATTATGAACTGTGTCAATCTGACAGGAATGGTTTCCCAATTAATATATACCAAATGTGTCAATCTGACAGGAATGGTTTCCCAGTTAAAATATACCAACTGTGTCAATCTGACAGGAATGGTTTCCCAGTTAATATATACCCACAGTGTCAATTCTACAGGATTGGTTTTCCAGTTAATATATACCAACTGTGTCAATCTGACAGGAATGGTTTTCCATTTAATATATACCAACTGTATCAATCTGACAGGAATGGTTTTCCATTTAATATATACCAAATGTATCAATCTGACAGGAATGGTTTTACATTTAATATATACCAACTGTATCAATCTGACAGGAATTGTTTCCCAGACAACCTAATATCAGTAGGGTGAACAAGTGTTGCTACTCAAACAAACTTCAAACCTACCAATGGGCAGCACGAGGAAGAACGGCAGCCAGCAGAGAATAAACATGCCCACGACAACACCAAGAGTTTTAGCAGCTTTCTTCTCTCGGGAGAACTTGAGCAGTTTCACGGTCAGAGTGCTCCGCGGATGGCCTTTGCCCGAGCCGCAGCATTCCTGCAGCTGTGCGTTTTTGCAGTGGATCCTGAGTGTGAGCTCACTCGAGTCCATGCTCTCTCTCATGACCCCTGCCTCTAGGTTTTTAGTGGTCCTTTTGGCCACTACATACACCTGACAGTACATGCACAGGATGACAGCCAGGGGTATGTAAAATGAACCCAGGGACGAGAAGAGCGCGTAAAATGGCTCTTCGGTGATGGGACAAATGGTATCGTCATTTGATGGTGGTTGTTTCCATCCGAACAGAGGTCCAATGGAGATGACAGTGGCGAGAACCCATACGCCGAGCATGGCCAAAAGGGCTCTTTTCTCCGTAACAATGCACGGGTACTGCAGTGGGTAGCGCACCCCAATATAGCGGTCTATGGATATTACGCACAGGCTCATAATGGAAGCAGTGCAACACAACACGTCCACTGCTGCCCATATGTCACAGAATATCCTCCCAAATACCCAATAGTCGAGAATCTCCAGTGTAGCGGACACTGGCAACACCGTGGTACCTAGCAACAGGTCCGCAATGGCTAGGTTAATAATGAAATAGTTTGTTGGGATGCGCAGGTGTCTGTTGCACACAACGGACAGTATCACGAGTATGTTGCCCACTATTGCAAACAGAATGAAAGCCCCCAGAACCACACCGACTGGTACAGCCCGGGTAAGATCCAGCGCGCTCTTCTCTGTGTCATTCGCTGTGGTCACATTTGAATTGTTTGCAGACAACGGCACCCGTGTCTCCGCGTACAGCTTTGAAGAACCATTACTCCAGAAGTAGGTTATATTGGTAGTATCAAAACTCATGTTGACGACCCAGTTCCTCCATACTATATACGGGTGAATCCATTGATCAACACATTCACATAGTTTCTTCTGCGATATCACCAGTCACTGTGTCAAGTGGTTTTAAAAATTAAGACATTTACGAAGTATGAGTGAAAACTGCGGGAAACGCGCATTAACCCGTTAAGGTGTGGTTCCATAATCCCTTGATGTTGTCCGGCAGTCTTATAACAAGATAATCCAATTTCAAAAAGCTACTGCAGTCCTGACTGTCACCTCACACTACGGTCTTTCGTATCTCCGCAGCGCTCGAATCGCGGTGATTCAAGCTGTAGAAACGCAGCGACAATACTCACTGACCCCTCCCGCATCCATGCGCCCCAGACACAACCTTTTCTTTATATTGTGTAAAGACCAAAACATCGTGCCACAAGAACACATGCCAATTACTATAGACTTGAAAAGAATATCCCAGAGCTACTAGAGACAGGTAATTTAAGTGACAGAAATACATATGCAGAAGCGCATACCAACTCTCCCAAATTCTTCTAGGATCTATTTAGAGCCCTCGGGGATACGTGTCAAGGTCACCAATGCCAACAACAATAAACAGCTGTATTGCTATATTGAGGTCCACAAATCGAAACACTAACCTGCACTACTAATTACAAATGCACGACTGAAAAGTAATTGTCTTATTTTGAAGTAGGTTTCCATCTACGTATATCTAATACGCTATCTATTGTAATCGCATTTTTTTTGCTACACTGGATATCTTGGCGATCACTACGATAATCTGACATGCAAGACGTTTTTAAGCATTTATATAAACCATCACACCGTTCAAAAGTTTGGAGTCACTTAGAAAAAGCAAGTTTTTTGTCCATTAGATTAACATAAGATTGATCAGAAATACAGTAAAGACATTGTCAATGTTTAAATGTATAAATGACTATGTAGCTGGAAACAGCTGATTTCAATGGAATATTTACAATGGCCCAACAGGGACCCATTATCAGCAAACATCCCTCCTGTATTCCAATGTTGTGTTTGCTGATCCAGGTATCATAAAATACTAATTGATCATTAGAAAACCCTTTTGCAATTATGTTAGCATTGCTGAAAACTGATTTGCTGATTAAAGAAGGAATAAAACTGTCCTTTAGAATAGTTCACTATCTTCAGGTTTTGTGAGTTCGATTACAGGCTCAAAATATTCAGAAACAAGGAACTTGTTCTGAAACCTGTCAGTATATTCTTGTTCTGAGAAATTAAGGATATTCCATGTGAGGAATTGCCAAGAAACTGAAGATCTCGTATAATGCTGTGTACTACTCCCTTCACAGAACAACGTAAACTAGTTCTAACCGGAATAGAAAGAAGAGTCGGAAGCCCTGGTGCACAACTGAGCAAAAAGAAAACTACATTAAAGTGTCTAGTGTCTAATTTGAGAAACATCCATTATTTATTTAAGTTTTTTGTTTAAGGGGGTGTTTTTATAAACTAGGGGATTAAAACAGTGATAAACAGACATATGTGTGCAGTTTGTAATTCATATGTCTTCATGTCCAATAATAAAACATATATAATGAGAAATAGTTTGAGAAACAGACGCCTCACAGGTCCTCAACTGGCAGCTTTATTAAATAGTACTCGTAAAACACAAGTCTCTGTTGACTCTGGGATGCTGGTGTCCTAGGAAGTATTGCAAAGAAAAAGGCTCATCTCAGATTGGCCAATAAAAAGAAAAGATTAAGATGGGCAAAACAACACAGCCACTAGACAGAGGAAGAATGGAAAAAAAGTTTGAGGTGTTCGGATAACAAAGAAGAACATTCATGAGCTCCATACCATACCAAATGAAAATATGTTGAAGGAGGGCTTGATGCCATCTGTCAAGGATGGTGCAGGCAATGTGATGGTCTGGGGGTGCTTTGGGGATAGTGAAGTGGGGAGATTTGTACAGGCTAAAAGGGAATCTTGAAGAAGGAAGGCTATCACTCCATTTTGAAACACCATGCCATACCTTGTAGATGGCATTTGATTGGAGTCCATTTCCTCCTAAAACAGGATAATGACCCAAATTACATCTCAAACTACGCAATAACTATTTAGGGCAGAAGCTGCCAGCTGGTATTCTGTTTATAATGGAGTGGCCAGAACAGTTATCGGATCTCAACCCCATTGAGCTGTTGTGGGAGAAGCTTGACAGCATGGTACCTAAGAAGTGCCCCTCAAGCCAATCCAACTTGCGGGAGGTGCTTCAGGAAGCATGGTGAAAAATCTGCTCAGATTAACTCAACAAACTGATAACTAGAAAGCCAAAGTTCTGAACGGTTGTAATTGCTGCAAATGGAAGATTCTTTAACAAAAGCAAGTTTATCTTGACTATATTTCCTATTAATTTAGCTATATTTCCTATTCAAACTAATTTCATGTATATTTTCATGGAAACAGGGACATTTCAAAGTGACCCCAAGCTTTTGACTGGAGTATACATATTTCTATTAAATATGATTCATGGGTTTGGATCTGTCATCATGATTTTACAAGATCAAATCTCACAGAAGTCAAGCAGAAAAATAATCTAGTCAAGTAGCCCTAAATGCTCTCGGGTCACTGGTACTCCAGTCTTTTATGACCTCCCCCCAGAAGTTCCACAATTTTGTTGCATCTCTAAACAGGCACATATGAATCAGCAATAAAGAGGATGACGACAAGTTGACAAGTCTAATCAGGTGCTAGTTTTTTTTAATCAAATCCATGGGAGGGTAATTTATTAAATCCATGGAAGGGTTCGGGTTTCTTGGCTTTGATGCAAAGGATGTTCCTTACTCTGCCTTACCATAACTATGTGAGTTTGATTACCATTCAGAAATGACACCTAAACCTAACCTTAATACCTAACATGATCCTTATCCCTGAACCCAACCATCATTCAAAAACATAAACCTAACCATAACCTATGCAGAGGTTATGCTAACCTTACCTGTATCCTAATTTATTTCATGTTCTAGGCAGACATTTACGTTCACTTCACAATCTCTTTCAATTAAAACATTGAAATGTTGTCCTTTCACCATAGAAATTCACCCCCGAAAGTGAAACTGAACCTTGGACTGAGTATTAACTAAACTCCATTTAATAAACTGGGAGAAGTAAATCTGATTTAGCCGTTCCAAAATCACACTGAATCAACGCCATTAAAATGAAATAATTCACATCGTAATTTCCTTGCCAATACATGCGTATAAATTAGGCCAGAATATTCACATTTATTTTATTTTTGGCAGTAAGCTCTTAAATAATGGGTTTTAAATCAAACAAGTACTATTAGGCTAAAGTATGAATTCTTCATAATTTATTTGAGGATGCTGGTGTCTACACTGGTTTCACCAATACAATTCCCTGAAAGTATTGGGAGAATTGGCTTGAAAGTTGTCTCTGGTAGGTCAAATGTGTTTCAACATAATTTGTTCAGGCATTAGAGAGCTGGATATGTTTAGTTATTGATTCTAAGTGCTGCATTTGCCTTTTCAGTTAGCTATTGGTGTCTGTCAACATAAGGACCTAAGTAGTGTCAAAAAATGTCAAGAAAGCTATTAGGATAACACCAGGTTTCTGTAGTTGGTTGGCGGTTTTGGCTCGTGCTCTGGGGACTTCAGATGCTGTGGCACGTGGGTGGTGCACTTTATTTATTGTAACACAAGATAAAACTGCTGTGTGCTACGGGCTGCTCAAAAACTAGTTATGACATGTAGTACATCCTCCAATCCTTCCTGACATGTGACCTGAAGTGTGTCCAGTGCAGTGGGCTGATTGGTCAATGATGGGTAAGGTCCCAACTGTGATATCGGGACAAGACAGGCACAGTCTGGTCACAATCTAAAATATACAGACCTGAGGTACATGTTAAACTAACCCAGAAACAGGATCTGTGCTGAACAAATAGCACAATGACTACACCAAGAACATGTGGTGCTTTCCAGGTCCGTGTAGGTTGTCGAGTGTCACTCAGACAAATGCAGACAAATGCACTGGATTCCCCACTGCACACACTGTTACATTCTCACTGGAGACTGGTGCAACAACACATGTGCCGACTGTTTTTGTGTTTTTTTTGTTGGCATGGAGCCTCAAATCCCACAGATATAAAAGCAAGAGACAACACACCCCTTACATAGTATTATGTTTGTCTGTCTGTATTTTGTGTGTTTTTTGTGTGAGTTTGTGTGATTAAATGTGAAATGATGCATTAGAAAAAGGAAAAAAGAGGGAATGCAGAAATGATGCTAATAATGGCAGTATTCACCATTGACTCGGTTGACATGAATAATGACAGTATTCACCATTGACTCGGTTGACTTTAATAATGACAGTATTCACCATTCACTCGGTCGACATTAATAATGACAGTATTCACCATTGACTCGGTTGACATTAATAATGACAGTATTCACCATTGACTCGGTTGACATTAATAATGACTGTATTCACCATTGACTCGGTTGACATTAATAATGACTGTATTCAACATTGACTTTGTTGACATTAATGACTCATCTGCACAAAAAAGAAAGCCATTAGCAGGATGGGAAATCAAAAAGAATGATCCCGAAACATATCCATAGTCTTAGGCTTACCACGAAACCTTCAGAAACAATGGAAAGCACTGTAAAACTTAGCAAATGCCAAGGCCAAGGAAAACCTCTGGATTGGAGGGCTCACCTCCCTTCCTGGATGATGTCACTGCTGATTGCAGTAGCACACTCAATGCAGAGGAGTATTGAAACATCTTGTCTACTAAAGTACAAGCAAATGTCTCCAAACTCATTTGACCACGCTTCATCATACTGCCAAGCCCATCGGGGATTATGATTTTGGCCCAAAAACCTAAATGTGATGGAAAGTCCTTGACTGGCCAAATTCATTTCTAGATATAAATCCAACTGAACATGCATTTATTTTGCAGAAGATGATATATAATGCACAAATACCTCAAAAAAATAGCAAGCAAAGGAAGTTGCAGTACAGGCCAAAGCAAGCCCAGAAAAGATATTAAGTGTTGGTTGAATCAATGGGTCACTAACTTAAGGATATGTGAATAACTTGCTTAACATAACTGCTTCATTTGGATATTATATTGATATGTAACAGTAATTTTCTCACTGTATTTCCTAAACGCTAAAATCACTATGTACACAAATAGCCTTCACAGTAAATATTTGATTTAATACGAACATTTTTAGAATATAGAACTAGAAGACTGATGACCTTTGGTAAACACGCTCGGGGATATTGCACCCCCAATATTACACTGGTGCAATTCTGACATAACTTGGGTTTATGATGCATCTTATAATTGAGTGCCGGCATTCACTGTTCAGCAATGATTGACCCAGATTGGTTCTGTATGATTTGTGGGGGACAACATTTACTGTTCCTTTTTCTTGGATGGGACTGCCAAACCCTCCACAATCGATCCCATGAGGCATGTTTAGCATTGGAGCCAGGCTGTGCTATGGATGGTGTGCAGATTGATGGGAGTGTGACTCCTTTTGATGCGAGGTTTCCGTGTTTATCATAGTAAAAACCAAGGCCACAGGCAATAAGTAGGATGGAGTAAAACATTTAACATACACAATACCACAGCTAGGTTTTTAAAAGAATGTGTGAGAATGAAAAGACTTAGCGTAGCCGGAAATGCCGTCCGCACACTCTGGTCTTCACTCAACTACTGTTGTGATGCATATCGTGGAGTTCAGAACAACTCTTCTAACTGTAGCTCATCTCATCCAGTGACTTACGACCGGTAGCCAAGATAACACAGATGACTACTTAAAGTGAATTACAGTGATTACGTCTCCTCCGCTCAACTCCCTTTCGGGAGGATGAATGGACGCAGGTGACAGGAGGTGATATATGCAGTCTGCAGAAATGACTGTTTGGGATCCCGTGCTGTGTTTCATCCACAGAGCAGAGACCTGTCTGTGTAAAATGTGCTCTGAGACTGAAAGTATTAACCCGCACCTGGGCACACTAGATCTACTAGATCTACTTGACACACTAGAAGCATATGTTTCTGATTTCCGATTACCTTGAATAAGTGCATACCATCGCAGTCCAGTATTCTGTCAATGTGGAAAGCTGGATGTGTAGCAGACAGTTCAGAAGTATTGGTGGTTGTTCTGCTGTGCTCCTTACTGTCAGAGTTCTTACTTTAAATGTACCTCCATTGGAGTTTAGGCCTGGACATGGAACTGCAGCTTCTACAAGCTCACTGGTGTGAATTACATTGTCAATGTGTTGCTCGGTTTGTAGACCTACGGTACTCCTTTCAAACGACTGACGTCACTGAACGAATTCGACCGTGTTAATGTCAGTTTGATTGCTTAGGCCTGTGTTTCCAACTGTGTCGGCGTTTGTGGTATTCTTATTTATTTCTAGCTAAACATTTATTTTGAGTCAACGTTCTTTCCTTCAATAAATAAAGCAGAAAATAATAAAGGGTAATAAAGACTGCAAAGTAGTACAAATGTTACCCTCTCTTATCTGACATTCATAAGCTGAACTGAACAGGTTGTGCACAGCCCAATAAGGCTATTTCAGTGGGTAAATCTTTAAATTATGGTAATGTAATTTTCTCAGCACAAATAATACATTGGCTGGGAAACAAGCCATATAGAAATGATCACGCCATTAAAGTAAATGTAGCCTGGTACTCAAACAGTAACTCGCCATCAGGCCTGACATCGTTGCGTAGAGGTCGTGGTCGAATTGAACGTCCTGTTGTTGATATTTTTAATAAAACATAAACATGTTGGCTCGGAATTTTCTGTCAAGATAAATTGACTGTTGGAGAAATGTCTATCTTGATACTGCCTTGGATAGAGATTTTCCTTACTGCAGTGGAGGCTAGGCCTCCACGAAAATACTCAGATCGAGCCCTATTTATGGGTTAGAGTTGGGAAACTAAATAAAACTCACCACAATTTATCCATCCCTGGCCACAGCAACTAAAACTAAGATCTACTTTACAAAGAACATAACCATAATCACATACGCAACTTGATTGGGATAAACTGAATCAGATAGAAATGTAAGGTATTGCAGGACCTAAGCACTGTTCCTCTACACTTTCCAAATCTATTCTTCTTAGAGGTGTTTCATGGAAATACAATCTTATATTCAACACATGTTTTCCATTTGACAGTTATGCGGACAAATGTGCTTCAGAGGTCACAACAACAAGAATGTTTTGATAAACCGTCAAGAGTCAAACTGAATTTATCTTGACGCTTAGTTGATGCTTTGTGCTTTTAGATCTTCAGAGCTGGGATTGATTCAAACCTGCCATAGTGTTGCTAAAGCACGGTATTAAATGTCAACATTCATTTTGTGTCCAGACACAGAAGGGGTCGGAGGAAGAGTGGGGACCCTGGCAGTAGTTTATACAGTACCTAAGGCCGCTCTAAAACATAGTTCAACTATCGGGGAAAAATCTACTGTGAATACATTGCAATTTGATTGATTCAATATACAGGCAATTTGCTGGGGTCTGAAATCTTGGACGTTCATAGAGTCAGCAACCAATGACCGATACCGATGGTCCCGTGTTTAGCGCTGGAAGCCAACGAGTGGAGAACACGGGTGCATTACCCACGCCAAGCACAGTTCACGCCCGAGCTTGGCCTCTACTGCGTCTCGTTGGGGACGGCGGTCATCATTCCGAAATACTTTTCATGCAATTCAACCGGCCACTTTTCTTTAGCTCTCCTTTGAAACACAGAGGAGACAAAATAACAGGAAATTGTTTAAGATTAGCTCTGTTGTTGTGTTAACTGGGGCGGAAATGGGTTTTGAATGCCCACCACAACCATCTGTGGACTTTCCTCTTTCTGTCTGGCCTTATGAGCGTCCAAACCTCTCACCTCCTGAAAGTGGGATACAACATATTTCAGAAGACCTACGCGTTATGAGGAGGCATCCCCGATAGAAGTGGGGCTCTACTAAAAACATGTTCTTCTTTGATCAGTGTGAAGAAAATGGTGCCAGAATGGATTTAAGTTGCCACAATTAGCATTAAGCACTTCATATAAAAAAAAACAATATCCTTGTTAATGAGCAACCTTTAATGCTGCTAAATCTTTTAATCATCTGCAAGTTTCTGCAGGTGTAGGTCTCACGTGCTGGTGTAGGCCTCACGTGCTGGCGTAGGCTTCACGTGCTGGCGTAGGTCTCATGTGCTGGCGTAGGCTTCACGTGCTGGCGTAGGCCTCACGTGCTGGCGTAAGCCTCACGTGCTGGCGTAGGCCTCACGTGCTGGCGTAGGTCTCACGTGCTGGCGTAGGCTTCACGTGCTGGCGTAGGCCTCACGTGCTGGCGTAAGCCTCACGTGCTGGCGTAGGCCTCACGTGCTGGCGTAGGCCTCACGTGCTGGCGTAGGCCTCACGTGCTGGCGTAGGCCTCACGTGCTGGCGTAGGCCTCACGTGCTGGCGTAGGCCTCACGTGCTGGCGTAAGCCTCACGTGCTGGCGTAGGTCTCACGTGCTGGCGTAGGCTTCACGTGCTGGTGTAGGCTTCATGTGCTGGTGTAGGTCTCACGTGCTGGTGTAGGCTTCACGTGCTGGCGTAGGCCTCACGTGCTGGCGTAAGCCTCACGTGCTGGCGTAGGTCTCACGTGCTGGCGTAGGCTTCACGTGCTGGTGTAAGTTTCACGTGCAGGTGTAGGCTTCACGTGCTGGCGTAGGCCTCACGTGCTGGTGTAGGTCTCACGTGCTGGTGTAGTTCTCACGTGCTGGTGTAGGCCTCACGTGCTGGCGTAGACCTCAACATGCCAGGTTTACACAAATCTTTTGACCAATTCGATCAGATCAGCTCTGAAAAAGGTCTGAAAAAGATCTGTAACCTCTAACCCTAACCCTCATTGCTAATCCTAAAACCAAATTCTAACACTAACAATAAACATAATCCCATTTCTGATAAAATGTTTTTCAATGTCAGGACCGGACAAATATGATTTTCGTTACCTCACTTTGATGTTAAAAACTGCGAACATGTATATACACTAACAGACAAACACTCCTAAACACAATCACACCCACGCATACCTGTAGACGCGCTCCTCCATTTAAGGAACCAGATGGAATAGGAGCTGATATTCTAATCTTTATAGCCACCATGACTGAACTCACACAAAGCTAAATCACATTCTATCTATCAGAAAAGCATCCAGCGATATGATGAATATAAAACAACTGAGTCATCAAAAATTTCAGATTGTTAACAATGACTTCTGGGAAAATGATTCTGAATAAATGGACAAAGAATTGCTTGACAAAAACGATTCTATATTCATGAATTCTGCCGTCCCCAAACTGCTTAAATAATTTGCCCTTCTCCTTTGAGAGGTTTGATCTCATTTCAGATTTCCACTACATTGTGTGTCAGAGTGAAATTATCTCTGTTATTCTGAGGTATCCATTTACCCAGAATTCCCTGGTGGTGTGGAACTATGAATATGATCCCAGTCTATGGTTTTATTACTAGTAGGGACGTTAGAATAACGGCAGGTGCCAGGCGCTGAGAGGTCATGAGAACTGCTTTCTTTCAGTTCATGTTGGTAAAATAATAAACAAATGTGTAGAGCAAGGAATTTAGGTTTGATTAAGCTATGAGGAAATCCTGTGTGCTCCATGTAAACTCAAGATTTCATCATGTGTGATCCATCTGCTTAGCTTACGGCTGTTTCTAACATACCATGTACAATTTGGAACTGGAAATGATTAAAATGACTGCTTTCTCGTCGTCAGGGCATGTTTCAGAGAGCCAATTATGGAACAGATGGGAAAGAATGCTAAGAGAAGGGAGTTTACTCAATCCTGTTTATCTATCAGATTAAAAAGTTCTCCCACAGAACTATTTAATTTGATAGACTTTGAGAGCAGGCCAATGGATCATCCCTAATCTGTTTAAACCACACAGCAGATCCGTGCAAATGGGATACAGTGACCACTGAAACCTCAGATTCCTCCACTGAAGTCCTGTCGTGGTAACACTGGATGTGGACTGATGCAACGAGACACTGTCCCAGTGGCCTTACCAGACTGTTAGCAGATCTCTTGAGGGTTCCTTTAAAACAAATAACCTGCCTCTGCAGAAAGGTAACCTTTCTGGAGATTACATTGGGAATTACGGCCAATAGGTGAAGGATTTTCATTCCAAAATGCTAAACTGCATATGCATTCTTTGACATTTTAAAACAATATTTCATGAGTTTATGACCTATTCCAGTGAAGAGACAGAAATTAAAAAGTAACTAACACTATAATAGTCTGTCAAGGCACAGAATTCAAAAGGCACCATCTTAAATTGAATGTATTGCTTGTGCTTGGTCTCTATAACACTTTATGTAAAATCAAAGAAAAGAGAAACCAGCACACTGTTCATGCTTGGTAATTTATTGAAGTCCTACAGTAATACAGGCAGTGAACTGGTTTATCTTTTCTTCAGTCAGGTTAACCTGTAGTGAAATATTTCGCTATTCACTGTAACGTCTGGTCCGCGCGGCCCGGCTGCTCCCCCTCCTCTCCGGCGCGCCTCCTCCCCGGTGTACAAACCACCGGCTGGACACGGACGGCAGCAGCGCTCCCCGAGGAGGCACCGGTCCCCCATCACTGGTTAGTTGTCTACATGTATGTGGGTTTGTGTTACCATGGCACCCAACGGACTACTGCCTGTCTGTATGTCTCAGTGAGGCGCTGTTTGATCTTAAAGAAAGACTTGACTGCTACTTCCTGTTTCGGTTTTCATCCTGTTATGTCTCTTTCTCACTGTGGTCACACTTGCATATCACAGCCACAGCAAGAAGGTGGCACTTTGCCTGTCAAAAACAGGGATTTGGGTAGAGAGATGTGATCTTGCTAAATTCAAATGCCTCATTCCCAGACATTTTTTTTGGCAATACAACCAAGTTATACATTTGGGTTATTTAGCAAGTGCTCTTATTCTGAGTAACTTACAGTCAGCGCATTGATCTAGATCTTACGATGGCTGTGTGACACAATCACAGTAAACTGAAGTATTTCAGTGCATTTGAGACCGTTTGCCTCAAAGTACATTACTTTTTGAATAAAGGTGCCTCAAATCTCCTACAATCTGCATCTCAAAGACTGTACTGTAAAGACTGGGAGGTCTTGAGTTGACCAAGCAAACTCCAGATACAAAGCCAAAAAAACCTATACAAATAAACTGCTAAATAGAAACTGTGTGGTCTATATTTTTTATTTGAAGCCAGAAACATAAAGACAGGAGCAAGGGATGATCTCTGAAAAATGAGAATGGAGAAAGCTAAATAAATTAGCTAACAAGTGACCCAAACTGCCTACTACATAAAAATCTCAGTCAGTTTCTAAACACTTTCCTCTCCACCTCTCAGTGTTGGGATTTCTGATTTGGGATGATGGCTTTGCATCATAGCAGCAACTCCCAGAGAGTTCAAGGACAGTTTAAAATCGAGACATGTCCTCCAATGCCGGTCGCATCAAGTCGTGATACATTGCGTCACACTGCTCGTTCAACCAGCAGGTATTCACCAGAACTTACACGCTTGGAGGAAACTGTGCTCTTCAGCCAACAACCATGACTGAACTTACAGACACCTGATCAGCCCCAATTAGATACCAGAGTGTGATGAGACAGTTCAGCTCAGGCCCACATCTTACCCATCATGCCTCAGGCACTGCTAGGACAATTTGCACTGTCCTCTGCAAGACCCCTGGACACTGTTGCTATGTTTCGTCCAGAGTTTGAACCCTCACCTCTGTGACTAAGATGACTGTGCCGCGCGGGAGCCCTAAAACAAAATTTCAGTGGCCCCTAAATTACACAAATGTAAGCTTGATAAAAACCATTTGACAACTTGACTGTTTGACACAGAAACCTACGTACTTGTTTGTATGAATGAAAGTCTTTTCACACAGTGAATAACAAGGAGCACAGGGCTTGCAGGACCCAGGCACTGGAGGCGAACTCCCTATCTGCTTTAATGGGTTTTACATATTTCTTAGTCCCTGCTGAGCACAAAGCCTTATTCGTCATCATCGTGACCTTAAAGTGAAACGCCGGTTCACTGGTCTTCCATTATCAGTATCCCTATTACTTCTACTGAGCCTGTCGTGTGAAGATCCCAAACCATTTAAAAAAAATAATATTAGATGGAAAATGCATTGCTCTGGTCCCGGTGGAAAAATGAGGTTTGGACTGAAAGCACAGTGAACGTGTGAGACCTGAACACTTTCCCCCTGAAATAAACGGTTTGAGCGGATCGTATTTCTACATGTAATAAGACTTAAGCCCTGCTGATGTTAGGACTGAGGCAGAATCAGGAGGACTTCATCAAATCTATGGGAAGATGATGTCTGTGTCCCTGACGGTGGTTCTCTCTATAGCCGTGTATTCCTTGCTTGAGTTGGCAGAGGTTCACGATAGGACGTCATCCGTCCAATCAGGAGCTCAGATGATCTGAGCACGGACCTGGAACAGCCTCCAAAATGTATCTTTACTTTGCCTCCCTGGCATAGCAGGCCCGGCGTCAGGACGAAGTGACCGAGGGAGCAGAAAATAATGACATTTATCTAGTATTTAAAGTATTTAAAACTAACTGGGGGGGCTAAGCACCCTCTTGTCCCCTCGTGGCCCCTGGCCTGTGGCAAAGTAAATGTAGGTCTGCCTTTGCTTGAAATGAAGTAGGCTTTTTAGGGTCAGTTTAACAGACCCAGATTAAACCTAGTAAATTAGTCAAAAGTTAGTATAGATTCTCCATTGAGCTTTCTTATTTTTGTCAAAGGCTTAGGAATGTAATAATTTTTTTAAATATTACAAAAATAACGTTTTTATAGATTTTGTATGTTGGTCAACCACACTTTAAAGTAGGTAAAGCAAGTGTTTTAAAGGGGAGAGTTGGTTTGAATGCCAGCAAGTGTTCCTGTAATTTAGCTAATTTCTACAAGGTGGAAGCTATTTACGGATGCCGTTTTTAAGTTTGCATTGTGAATTATGTCTTTATAACAGGGCCTATTACATTAATGACATAAAAATGTATACATGTAATTACGCACCACACCTTCTTTGTGATATATAAAGGGAAAACACATAAATAATGTATCTATATATTTATGATTTTTTTTTTCAAAGGTATAACAATGTTTTCACTCCCCAGGAGGCTCAGATGACCCATTTCGGGACGGCGCCTGCTGGATGGGAACTCCTGTTTCAGTTCGCACCCGAATGGCATTAAGTCCTAATGAGGATTGTTGTTGAAGAATCCCGGCTCCGGAATGTTCCGTTTGACATGAATGGGTGTTTCAAGCTCCCCCATAGGGGTCACTGACACCACTTTACACTTCAAATGCACCCCAGGGCCCAGAATGATGTATGGCTGGATAGTGGTTCGGATCAGGGCCCCTCATGGATGAGTAAATCACCTGATTCCCAGCCCAGTCGCAGCTACAGGATGCATGGGAGATTCACTTAATTTCAGGAGGAGTGATTGAACTGTACATCCAACATCCAGATACTTAAGGACTCACATATTACTGCCGAGCACTTCTGAAATTAGCCCATTGGGACCTCGGTTGTTGAGGAGACTGCTTGGGAACTTACTTTGGCTTTTAACCTCTAAGCTCGTACTTCTATGTGACACACAATCTGGATTCAGTCAACTCAAGTAGACATTCGCATACTATAGACTATAGTAGCCACAGAAAATAGATTAAAGGGACAGTTGGGGTTTTTGGAAAGGAGGCCCATTGACTACACTAAACCAAAATATAAAACCAACACATTACTCCTGGTCCACGAGCTGAAATGAAAGATCCCAGATATGTTATGTTGTCTTATATCTGTCACGTGATATCCATAGACCAGGGTCTGATGGATTATTTCCAGTCGACTGATTTCAGGTGAAGCACGCAGTGAGGGAGCTTAAACAGTCTCTGGAGCACATTCATTGACATGGAATGGAGCATATCCTCTCCTTTGCTTCCTAAAGTCCATGATCAACTGCTTTCATTTAGAAACCCAAAATCATACTTTTAGTGTTATACTGCACTCATACTTTTAGTGTTATATACCATACTCCTCTCCTGCCTAATACAAAGAAGGTCTCTGTGGGGTATAACTAACACACTGGGTCAACTCGAAGGCCTTTCCTTGGGTTTGACGTGTCAAAAACGAGACTCTATGACAGTTACATGTCCATCTACCCCAACCACTCCACAGAGCAGCTTATTTGATTAGAGATCGTTTGGCTCTCATCTGTGAAAGGTTGGAAAAACTAACTGAAGGATGAATCGTGAAAAAAACTCACAGGCATGCTGGATTTGGAGACTTTGTGCTGAGGCTCTCAGTAGTTTGATGAATGGCTCCTTTCCAAATGTATGACAGAATGAAAACACGAGTGGCCGGTTGTGTACACCATCAGCAGTATTTGCATCTTGTTTTTGTCACATTGCCAGGAAACGCTTGGCTGCATGGCCTACGTTTTTATTAAAAACACCCATATATTGAAGTTTTTGCAAAGGTACCTGAAGAATACATACACTGAGGTTGTGAGAGAATACAAAATAATAATATTCCCATTTTATTATTATTATAATATTATGTTGTGTATTCATAATATGAAAGTTTGCTCGATTGAATCTCTCAAGCAAGGTATCTAATCTACTTGCTCCATGGACGCTCAATGTTGCATTAGTTTGCACCAATCCAATTTGGAGAAGTTGGGTAAAATGCAGAATTATCATTCCCTCAGGACCCTGTGTGCAATTGATGAATACAATAAATGAATATTTTAATGAATCCACCAATCACGTTTTAAACATTATACTTCTATCACAACCTCCCTTAGAAGCTGTGACTTTGATGGGAGCCACACAACAGATGAAGCAATAAAATATAATGTTTATTCACAAAATCAAATAACTAAAAAGTCAGTGTGACGAGAGGTCTCCCAGAAGAATTGGGACCCAATGCCTCAATCCATTGACCCAGGTGTGGCAGGTCAACACTGATTGCCCCCCCTTAGCTCTGGCCACCATCACCCAGCAAAATAAAACATCACAGAAAGAGGAAATGGCAGGCAGAGCAAGGGAGTGTTGTCACACTTTTCCCAAATGTTTTAATAACATGCATTCATGTAAGCCTTGAAACTAGTATGTTTTCCTTCTACATCAAGCAAAATGTGCACAATAATGCAGGATATAGTTTTTCATATTCATTTATAATTTTTCAAATAAATTTATAGAGATTTTTTTCCCCCAGTTTGGGCTGAGTTGTGTTCCGATTATGAGATCTCTGACGAATTTTAAAGGTCCTAGGTCCTAAAACTGTAAGATCCACTGCGCTAATAACTCCCTCTTAATTCATACAGGATACAGAGACATAAGAATTAAATCTGCAAGTTAATCAAACTCAGGAAAAGTACAAAATCCTGAACCATCCCTTTAAGCCACAGTGGTTTCCCGTGCTAGACAAAATCCTGAACCATCCCTTTAAGCCACAGTGGTTTCCCGTGCTAGACAAAAGCCTGAACCATCCCTTTAAGCCACAGTGGTTTCTCCTGCTAGACAAAATCCTCAGCCAGTATGTTATCCATCTCGGTCGTTATTACATCTATCCGTGACAAACTGGACGGAAAAATAAGAATTAGACGCGGTTAGAGGTGGGACCTCTAAATTTTGGCATTAACAAAAACGGCACACTTCACACCATGACACATGCGTGGATGGAAAAGTGGACGATGTCCAGTGAGCACATCCAACTGGGGTTTAATATGTGGAGGACGGATAGAACTCACAGCATCGGGCCCTCGGGGGCTCAACCCTGTCGCCCCGGATCTTTCCCCAGCGCTCACTGTCTCACGGCCCTTCGACAACCAGAGACATAACCGCTACACAGAGCCAGTCAGTGACGAGAACAACATTGACAGCAAATTTGTTATTGGTATGAGGCGTTTAGGTACCTTTAAACAAATCAACCTGGTTTTATTTTTTAAACACCCACTGCTTAATCTGCTTCATGACATTGACACCATATTCAGTGGATATATTTCACAGGGCTATATTCTGTAAGGGCCTCATGGTCTAAATAACTGGTGTGAATGCAAGAACGAGACAGAGAATGAATTTGGACATTTTAACAAGGCTACTGAAAACCCTGTGGCGAAAATGTAAATGAGCAAACCTCATTTTAAAGGCTAATGAAGTACATGAATACGGAGATAGTATTACTGAATATGTATTAGATGCTTTCCTTTTATGTCTGGTAATTAAATAACATGCTACTCTTCTATCCAATCTCTAATAAGACCAATATTTTAAATATGTAAAACATTGTAGAGAAAATACATTGTGGAAACACTACGTTCTTCAACGATAATGGGTGAAACAATATTTCAAAGAATTCCTTTCAATAGTTTCTCTAAAGAACCACTAGAACACACACCTTCAAAAGCTTCTTCCAAATATTCTTTGAGGGATCATTAAAAAGGGGTTATTTGATTCTTTGAAAGAACCCACCGTGGCTCCCCCACAGTTTCCATTTAAAGAACACCTGAAAAATCCTACAGGAACCTTTCCTTAAACTGACCGTGGTAACACTGTTGCCATGGTAATCCCGTCAAGATTTGTACCACAACTGCAACACGTTATCGTTTGGCCTGTACACTAACAACATAAGGCAGCACACAGAGGCCCCTAGACGGACTGGGACCCAACACAGGAAACAGAGAACCATATCCGGTCTAATTCCCTGAGATCCAGGGGGATCGACTGTCCTCCTCTGGGAATGTAGTCTTGTTCATGTGTCTCTGGTGATGTGTGTAATGAGTTTGTTGAATTTCTCGTCCACAAATAAATGTCCCCTGGCATTCATCTGGGAGAAAATGGCCTTGATATGATGCACAGGAAGACATTCACCTAGGAAGGGTTAATAGGACATCCTAAATAACATTGTTTCTGTGCGGGTGGAAACAACGTTGTGTTACCATGGTTTGGGACTCTGGAAATGACACTCACACAGGACCCCATAAAACCTGGTTCTCTGGTCTCGGTTTAGTTTGAGACTTATGCTCGACTGAGCATAATTTAGCCTCATTTTACAAAAAACATTAAAATGTGTTTAGTATTGTTCAGCTCCGCAGTGTGGAATACTAAGGGTAGATCAATCACACATTATAAAATAAATCACAGTTCCAGTTTCTAACTAACACAACAAAATGGACCCACGTCTGTGAGAACACTTACAGGACTGACATTGCGTACTGTGCCTTTGCAGATATATGCGGCATCCTGCAGTTTGACAGCAGCTTGGCGTTTAGCGTGAAAGCGAGTTGGGTCTGGGGAGCTGAATCAGCACTCTCTACTGCCAACTTGGCTCACACTAATGCGTCACTTAAAGTGTCAATTACTTTCAAAGGGTGTGTAAAATGTCCTTATTGTGAGGCATTCATTTTATAGCCAACCGGGCTCACGCAATATTCCCCCTACCCGCTTGTTATTGTCCAACAGCATCCGCAATTTCAGTCAGGACATGCGGCGTGTGTAAATATGTTCCGCGCGTTGATATGAAATGATGACTAGGTTTTAAAATAAAAACACATTTTCGGTGAACAGAGGCAGCTTGAAGAAGCAGCTTGCAGAGGCAGCACGGAGGAGACACCAGTTAGAGATATTAAATCACTGCCACTGAGGCGTCACGGCAACCATACTTCCTGCCGTTATAATAGGATGAGCCCTCATCTGGTTGTTTTGCTGGAACTGTTTGATGAGGTGGGAGCCGGGCCGGACCGCAGAGCGGGCCTCTGACTGGCTCGGACACATGGGGGGGCAGGGGGGGGTCTCAGGGAGGAACTGAACTCAGCTGCATTGCAGTCAAGGTGAATTGAACAGGCTCAGTGGTTTTGTGAAACCAATTAAAACTTTATTTTGTGTGTTGTCTTGACAATTTCCAGAGACCAGTTTTAGGCACCATTCCAACTTCACACAATGACCATTCCAATTGGTTGTAATCAAGTACCCGATAATGTCATGTTTTGTTTCACCGAGTCAGAGTATTAAAAACTGCTTTCATGGCTGTTTAACAGTGCTTTGTACAAAAGAGGAAGAAAGCAGGGCAATTTAATTCACTATTGTGATACAAATTGCCAACTATTTTGTAAATATACACTTTAAATATAGCCTGAAAATGCCAGGCCAAGTTGGCCTTGTGACAAGCCTGAATTGAGGACAGAGTCGAAATCTGTGGATTAAAAGAAACCATGGCAGACAGACCCATAAAAAACATTTTGATGCCCCTGTCCTAAACCTCTGCTCAAATGAAAGCATTATTATTTTATTACATTTATGACATGACATTTATATCATGTTGCAGTTTTTTTACAGCAGCAACTCCCCTCAATATTCTCTGGACGTTTAAGGACACCAGGACAGTGAAAACTGGCTAACAAAAGCTTCTGCAAGCATCGTAATTATATGTTGGCTAATTGAAAAAGATGCTAATTTCATCCATTCACTGAAAAACATACGTTTTGGAGAATGAAATCTTTTCATCAGACAGCGACATTGTTTTTCAGTTAGTTTCCAGTGGTCAAAACATCTACAAGTCCAGGCTGCCAGCCCTTCACCATAAGGACTGGACCCCCATCCACAAGAAATGGATGGAGGTCCTTGAAATCATGAGCAGTCAACCATTATCATAGGATTGTCAATTATAACATAGCCAGTAAGGATTACCCTGGACTTCTATTCCCAAATGTGTGATTTTTGCAGTCTCACATTTTTTAAGGAATATTTTTTCAGTGGCACCCGAAATAAAATATCTGCAGCGCATTGACTTTAAAATGTCAATTCTGAAATGTCAATTAAATGTCAGAGGTCAGGTAACCAAGGGAAATATTTCTATTCATGGCAACTTAGTTTGTTTTTGCTCCAGCATATTTTTATGTAATTCATGACAGGGTCAGGGAAAATACGTTTTGGTGTCTCGGGTATTATGACTCAGGTGCCATCCTAGATGTGAAGGTTAAACAAATAACAGTTGACTGCCACCAAATTGACGTTTGTTCATATAAATACATGTTATAAATCTGCAACTAAACATACTGGTCTGTGTTTACAAAGTAGTTCATAATACATTGATTATTGACGATAAATTTGCAACAGAAAGTGTTATTATATTCTGAAATGATGGCCCATGCTGGTAACATTGCCTACTTGCTGTCGGTTTGCTAGCGATTCATAATTATGCCGCTGGTCTTCCTCTTATTGTGAACTTGGTGTGATTGGTTCTCACAGCTACAGCCAATGTGACCATGGGTTTTTACATGATAGGACAGACACTATCCTATTGATCTCTGGCTCTTAATCTATAAAAACACTGATTGGAAACTGTATCCCCAAGCCCCAAACTATAAACATTTTTGACAAACTCACTAATCTGATGACCCAAGTAATAACACAGAGTCAAAAAAATAAAAAATAAAAATCAATTTTAGAATGACTAAATAGCCAAAAGCCAAATAGCCGGACAGTGGTTACTACATGGGGGGGCTGGCCCAGATAGTGGTTACTACATGGGGGGCTGGCCCGGACAGTGGTTACTACATGGGGGGCTGGCCCGGACAGTGGTTACTACATGGGGGGCTGGCCCGGACAGTGGTTACTACATGGGGGGCTGGCCCGGACAGTGGTTACTACATGGGGGGCTGGCCCAGACAGTGGTTACTACATGGGGGGCTGGCCCAGACAGTGGTTACTACATGGGGGGCTGGCCCCTTAAGAGGAGGCGTCCAATGAATCCCTCCAAGACAGAAGCTCATTTCCTCCTGGGGTTCAATCCAGCATCTTGAGCTGATAGACCGGGGGTGATCAGATGTACAGATGAGTCAGATGATGCGTTGGGAGACTTCATACTAGTGACAGTGTCTGTGGTGACAAAGATGCAAAACATCATAGCAGCAACCAAACACAGAACATCACATAGGCCTGTGAAACAGCGTCCATAAATAAACACAAAAGCAAGGCCCCCAGAGGTGGGCTGGAGACGTGCTGGGCGGCAAAGGTTGGACTCACCACTCCGTCTCCGTGGCATGCTTTGTGACATCACTTGAGATGGGTCACTACTTCTCCACGCCATGAGGCTGATTTCGCGTCATTATGGCACAATGCCAGAAAAAGTCACAACAACATCCGCATAAATGGTTGCCAAGCAAGATTATCCATTCTTTTTAAAATGGAAAAATCGAAAGGAACACAGACGGAAGTACAACAACACAGTTGATGAAATAACCCATCTACAGTAGGTGATTTCAGAGTACCGTAAATATCCCATCTACAGTAGATGATTTCAGAGTACCGTAAATATCCCATCTACAGTAGATGATTTCACAGTACCATAAAAACCCCATCTACAGCAGATGATTTCAAAGTACTGTAAATATCCCATCTACAGTAGGTGATTTCAGAGTACCGTAAATATCCCATCTACAGTAGATGAATTCAGAGTACCGTAAATATCCCATCTACAGTAGGTGATTTCAGAGTACCGTAAAAACTTCTCAGACAGTCTGAATCATAACTCCTGCTGAAACAAGCCACCTGGCCTGTGCAGAACACCTGAGTTACACAAACAGACTATAATAATACAACATCAAGGATGTAATGTGGTCGTCATGGGGATGATTACATTCTGTATTTGGCACTGAATGTGTTCGTTTACTGCTAATCCATCTGTTGTCACCCTGAGGCACTTTAAACTGTGATTTCCACTCTCAATAAAAGTCAGCATGTCTCATTACGGGAGCTGCTCCACTGTGAAGTTAACCATTAGCCAATTAGCAGAGGCTCTTAACCAGAGCATCTTGCATGAATGACGGCCAGTATTTTTCGGCCCTGTGGGAATCAAGCCGACAACCTTGCCATTGACCAAGCACCACACTCTACTTGAGCCAGTCAGAGGGCAGGCAGGAGCCCAGGGACACAGCAGACTGACTGACAGACAGGCAGGGCAGGGTCAGAGTGACAGACAGACTGCTCTCCTTCCCTTTCTGCTCTCTTGATGAAGAGGTGATTCCGTTCAGGCAGCAACACGCACTGTTAGCACCAGATGAGGTAATTATGACATCCATTTTGGATGAAGGAAAGCTAGGGCAGAGAGGCCACTGCTGGTGAAAAGGATTTTTTCTCCATTAAAGTGTCAGAATAGGTGGTCTTAATACAAGGGCAATGCCAAATGGTGACTCCATTTTTATATGAACAGACTGCTCAAAGAGCATTCGTTGAATAAGGGTCTAAACATCTATAAACGGAAAATCTGCCATATTTAAATTCTTGATAGATAAATCCATTAGAATATTTAGCTCCATTAATAATGCAACTCTTCATATTATTTGATCGCTCATGCTGGGCAAGAATAAATAATACTGGCAAGTGACAACCATGTGACAATCATCTTCCAGACCTTTCTAGCTGTGTGCCATGTTTGCTTTGTCTCACAGCTCTGCTAATAGTACCATGTCAGTATCAAGTACAGTTTTCCAGGTTACGAGCACACTGCTTTCCTGTCTTCTGTAAGTTGATGCCGCAGCTTATTTGGTGTAGATGTCCAGTTATCTTGTCCAATGTCTCTTTTTGCTAGCCCTGTAGTACCGCCAAGATAACGACGACTGAGTGACTATATTGCTTCTCTTCAGCGCCATCTAGGCAATACCTGATATACAGAGCTACATTCAACAATATACAAGGACCCCAGTCATTCATTGTAATGCCCAAAAGTGGTTTGTTAACACTGTGCTGTAAAATTCATGTAATGAATCCCTAACATCTTGTTGGTGCAGCCCTCTAGACAATAAATGTATATTCAATCTGAGTGTTGTGCCAACACCCAGAGCTGCCTTTTGTTACAATCACTTGAAGCATAGCCTTTAACACTCTAATGAGTGGGCCCCCAATGTTTTAATATGTAAGGGAGCAGGTTAAATGTAAGCCTTTGACACGGTGAAAGCAAGCTCATAGTTATGACAAGTACAGCAACCGTTGATGAAATGTCTGGAGCTCCTGTTGTCTGGATGGCCATGGGCCAGCTGTACCCGTGGATTTAGCTGCACATCTGTTGTGGCCACTCCTCCGGGTATCCACTCACATAAGTTCCTTATTGATTTCTCTTGTGATGAGTACAATCTGAGGGCCAAGCTATCAAATACGTAAAACCTTATAATGACTGCTGTTCCAAATATGCTCTTCAGAAATGATCTAATCACCATAAAATCCTGTTTTCATGCATTCTGAATGAACTACGGAATGTTATTTTCAATTGTAATCTAGCCTGCGGCTAAAAGGTGTCATTGAGGATAGACTTTTGTCTGTCTGAAAGGGGACTGCATAAGCACATCCAACGTGGAACAAGAGCCAGACCGAAAAAAGAACACCAAGGAAAAGAGCTGAATAGAGGTAGTACGCACACACAACCTCTTTCCCATCTCGCATCTCCAGGAATCAATAAAAAACAACCTCCCTTTCATCACGTGATGCCCTCCCTTCAGGCTAAACCCAGCAGGAGCTGATTCTCAAGAACGGCATAATTATTTCAGATACGTGTCAGGTCCCCAGATTACAAAATCTTCATAGCCATTGAAAAGAACATCCAGGAATATTGGCTTTTAAGTCTAGTTTAGGATTCAAGATCAAGTCGAGAAATGGTGTACTCCCCACAAAACAGCGTCTTCGAATGGTTTTGATTGTTCGTATTTGTTTACTTGTTTTGTCTGTTATCTAATTACGGAATACAACAGGGAATACGAAAGTTTGTATTAAGATCCCCAACCTTGCTGGTAGAAGACTTTAACTTTTTTTCTAAATCATGCTAAGATATTTTTTTTTACATAAAATGTGCAAAATAAATACTTCATTTACTAGAAATGTAATTTTCAAAATCTCCTTACAAATTATTTGAAGTTATGCATGCATATATGTTCTACACACAAGTGGTTTCAGGAATCAGACCCACAATGTTACAAGGCCCAAGTTCTACATACTGTTCCAGTTCAGTACTGGGGCTACAAAATCTCATCTAAATCTAAAACTTCATCAGGCTTATGCCAGTGCATGGCAGAGCCAACTGTTGGGCAAGATTAGACACTCCTTGTCTCATATGGCCATACCTCCAAATACTGCCATTTTGACTAAGGGGGTTACCAAACCGGACAAAAGTGAAGGTTGTACTCACTGGTGTAGTGTGGTGACGCCGGGCAGGGGTGCCAGTTGTCCTTATGTTCCCCCCCCCGGTTGAAGAATTATAAAGCAGTGTACACTCATTTAAAGCCAATCTTACCGTAGATTAACCTACCAGCTGTGATAACAGCACAGAAACACACAATATAAAATAAAAATGCACAATAATTTCATAAGGACCCTAACTCCCAACCATCGCAGGCCCTGGTGCAACCCCTCCTCCCCACCAGCACCCTTGATAGTTATGCCAGTGGTTGTACTTGAATGTGATTGGAATTGCCACCATAAAAACAATG
The DNA here is from genome assembly GCA_016801105.1 of Esox niger. Classification (NCBI taxonomy): domain Eukaryota; kingdom Metazoa; phylum Chordata; class Actinopteri; order Esociformes; family Esocidae; genus Esox; species Esox niger. The sequence goes on from JACXGJ010003630.1 coordinate 38,041, forward strand.
TACGATGACAAATACTTACACGTCATAGATGCTTCAGATGACACTGACCAATTTACGAATGAATAAACTGAAATTAAGTATAAAGAGAATGAAGACATGAGGTCACGACAGCGATGGACTGGGCAACATTCAGTTATTTCTTGTGCATCATGGTTTAGCTGTTTACAGTTTGATTCAAAACATATTTTCAGTAAGTGGTTATTCCGTAGTCAATTACGTAAGAGAGTAAATCAAAGTAATGACCTAAAATACGACTAATACTGTAGTCTGTTTCACAAGTGCACTGGGCTGCGTGGCATTCAACAGATGCTGTCACTGCAGTAAAATCTCCTAAAGCGTCTCATGATATCCGGGAATAAATAACCAAACAGATTTTTTTTCAATAAATGAACTTGAACTGGGGATGACTTGTAACTCCCCAGTAATTAGAATCAGTTTGCCAAATGGAACAAAACAAAATGGTTGTAAACATCTGTTATCGAGCTGATGGGAGCACAGATCGCGCATCTTTGATCTGACTGCGAACTTGCAAAAATAATTTCTCCATATGCCTACAAAAAAATCGCTAAGCAATAGAATTTAAATGGAATACATTAAATTATTGAGCCCTTAACAGAAAACCCTAACACTGGTATAAACACATTAAAATACATGATTTACGTCAAAACAAGTTTAATCAAACCTCTCAACCCATACTGCGTGACAGTCCCCAGATTCTTTGGGAACCTCCTGTCGCTAAAGATCTCATATCTGTTTTGCACTCTGGATAAACATTCGTGACCAATGACCGAGACAGCATCATGAATTGTGACTATTATCAGTCTTGGCCTTTATATTTAAGGAGCACTTCAGCCTGGGGGACCTTAGGTGGTGTTTATCATGTCTGAGAGATTTCTAGCGCAGTGAGATTTTTTCCAAGCATATTTTTTTGTCACATCAAAAAGCCCATAGTTAAATCACAGTGTGGATTAAAGTGCGAGATGGAAAATGAATGTAGTCATAATTTGTTTTATTTCGCAAATATCCAAGTTTTACCGATTCATCTACTAGTCAAATATATTTGTAGTCGTGGTTGTCCTTGACTGACAGAGCCACCTAATGTCTTTCAGCAATTTCCCTATCTGCACAGATATTGATAAATGTAGGTGTCAACATGTTTCCTCTTTCTAAAACACTACAGAAATTACAAACCATTACGTCTTGGTCTGTCGTGGTTTCCCTCATCCAATTAGCAGCGTGTTCCTCCAAACATTTCTAGCTAGCTACTACAAGCTAGCTAACTTCATAATAAGCAATACAATGACTTGTCAGGATTGGAAGAAAACTTACATTGTGGTATTGAACCATACATATTTGAAAAGTAGGTTTCAAAGACTATGGTACCTGGAAGTTATTGGGATTTCCTGCCGTTTAAAAACGACGAAAGAATGTTTGACTATTTACATTTGGAACACAACCGTTAAACATGGCCGAACCTGCAACGTAGTGAATTCTATTGATCTCTGCTTTGCGTCTAGCTAAACAAACAGTGGGAATTAACAGTTTTTTGTCTATGTAATTTACTGTAAAATATCGAAAAATTAAAACTGTTTAGATTTTTTAAATGTCACTATTTCGAGTTTTACATTTTCCTATTGCCTAAGTAGTAGTAGAGTACATAGCCAGCGATATTATATGCTTTCGAGAGTAATCACGCTCTATCGACGTGAAATAGGCTATATTTTAAATGGCAATTCATGGCCTAATTCAATTCCAAACACCAAACATGGCCTAATTTCCTTCCCAACCGTTGTAACGTAGACCGATTTATAAATAGCAACTTACGTGGTGGTTTGGGAAACAGGCCTTCCTAACAAAGACCATCCTAAGGCTCGTTGCATCGTTAAACCATCGTAAGTGCCACGTTATCGGGAAACTGTTTTTATATATTAATTTTAGCTCATTTTCATTTAGAGTTCCAATATTTCTGGAGGTGACTGTATGGAAAGGTTGAACTTGTTATATTAGATTATGTAGAATCATACAAGTCAAAAGAACAACTAGAGAACAATAAGTACATTTTTTATAAAACTTGAAGACCAAATGCCACCTGTGTTTAACAGCAATCCAGATGTATTCTGCAGGTCTGAATGGATGAAAGTGTTTTATTACTGAAGATTAACATCCTGGCGGGGTTTGTGATGACACACAAAGGGAGAACGCTAAAAAAAAACTTTATGTTCCCATGATCCTGGTGTAGCCTGCCCAAACACAAAGTGCTCAATGTTATTGTTTTCACTAAAATAATGCTATCTACCTAATGGCACTTTTACTTCACTATTTGGTTCAGACTCCTTGTTTCCCGCTACATTACGTGGAGACCATCAGTCTACATTTTTGAGTTCACCAAGACATGAAAAAATATATTTTCTCCTTTCATGGCCACTCTGACCAATCTCCACTAGATGCAGGTGTAAAGGGTTGGCGCTGGACCTTTCAGTGGACTGGGGAACATTCCAGAATCTCCTCCACATTCTCCTGTGGTGCAATATCTTATCTCTTGAACCTCTGTGGGTGGCACACTCACACGGCCAGGGTGGGACACCGACAACAAGGGTCAGGCCCAACCACATCATCCACTGTCATCCCCCGCTGTCATGCCCATTACATGATCCTGTATATAACTGGCAAGTCACATAATACTGTGCTGTCCACCTTATGAAATAGATTCATTTACTCCCAGCATGCCCTCTTTGACCTCCACCTACTCCTTAATACAAGAATGAAGAATGGACTGTATGCTATCCAGTCAGAGCCAGATCTCCACCAGCCTGCACCCTAACATCCTCAACTGTAACTGGTCAGAGGAGGTCAAAACATACAATTATCTTGGTATACAGCCAGATGGATTTTCTTTCAGTACCCATGTCACCCACATTCGGTCAAAAGTCAAATCTAGAATTGGTTTCTTGTTCTTCAAAAGAGTCTAAAAATATCCTGCCTGTTCTCCACAATATGAACATTGTGCTAAAAGCTCCTGTGTAAGTTTGATTAATTTTTCATACTGCCATCTACACTACCATTCAAATGTCTGGGGTCACTAAGAAATGTCTGTGTTTTTAAAAGAAAAGCACATTTGTTGTCCGTTAGAATAACATCAAATTGATCAGAAACAAAATGCAGACCTTGTTAATGTTGTAAATCAGGTTTCAAGGTTTACGTGTGAAATGCACCAATCAACACAGCTTCATCCTGCACAATGACATTCTAATGACGCGGCTCCTGACAAACTATGTGGTAGATTTAAGAAGGTGAGTATGTTTGCTAATCCATGTTTCACCTTTTGAAATACTAATTGATCATTAGAAAACCCTTTGTGATTAAGTTAGCATCACTGAAAGCTGTTGTGCTGATTAAAGAAGCAATGAAACCAGCCTTCTTTAGACTAGTTCAGTATTTTCAGCATCAATGTTTGTGGATTCGATTTCAGGCTCAAAATGTCCAGAAACAAAAAACTTTCTTCTAAAACTTGTCAGTCTATTCTTCTGAGAAATTAAAGATACTCGATACAAGAAGCTGCCAAGAAACTGAAGATTTTGTGCAATGATGTGGACTACTTCCTTCACAGAACAGCACAAACTGTCTCTACCCAGAATAGAATGAGCAGTGGGAGGCCCCAGTACACAACTGCGCAAGAGGACAAATACATAAGAGTGTCTAGTTTGAGAAGCAGACGCCTCACAGGTCCTCATTTGTCAGGTTCATTAAATAGCCCCGCAAAACACCAGTCTCAATGCCAAACCTGAAAAGGCGACGGTGGGATGCTGGCCTTCTAGGCAGATTTCCAAAGAAAAATACATACCTTAGACAGACCGATAAAAAGAAACGACTGTCAAAAGAACACCGACACTGGACAGAGGATGTGCTACAATAGTAATTTACAATATTAACAATGTCTACAAAAACAGGGACATTTCTAAGTGACCAAAAACTTTTGAACAGTTATGCATGCGTATGTAATTGCATGTACACATGCAATGATGTATGTTTTTTTAATCTTGTCTGCAACCAATGAAAATTCAAATGCAATACATGCGTGGGATTTGTAGTGAGATTGGACAAAGTTTTTAGCTGAGAACACTGTGATTGGACACTTGATAGACCACCAACAATGTAATTAATATGTGAGCTGTCAATCAAGTAACACAAGTGTTTTGTGATGATCAATTAGCCTTTCAAAATAATACATTTGGATTAGCAAACAGAATGTGACATTGGAACACAGGACTGACGGTTGCTGATAATGGCCCTCAGTACACCTACATAGATGTTCCATAAAAAATCAGCCATTTCCAGCTACAATAATCATTTACAACATTAACAAGGTCTACACTGTATTTCAATATGATGTCATTTTAATAGACAAAAAATCAAGGACATTTCTAAGTGACCCGAAACCTTTGAACGGTAGTTCACATTGTCACCCCTATGTCAGGCTGCATAACTGTGACAGATTACCTTCGGTTAACTGGCCCTGGCTACATACACAACATCAGATTCACTGGAACCAACTTATTTACAAGTCTCTTTTCAGTAGCTTACCGCTTAACTTCTGCTAATCCAACAGTAAGCAGCCCGCTGGTGTATATCTCTATGTATGGTCATGAATAAAGCCTGCTATTCCTTTGGCATTCTTTGTCATTCATTTCAATTGCAAAACACCCTGGACATGTTAATCACATCACGCTCCTTCAAAGGCAAAATAGCCAAGCTGCTATCTGATCAATGCACCTGTTGTGTAAAAAGACAGTCTCACAGACACATATTAAGTGCTGGACTGAAAGTCCTTTTTTTCTGTCTTGGAAAACGGCCTGAAGAGTACAGTGTTTATGTGGTTCTGTTTATTGTGCCGTCTTCTGGCCTTCGGCTGGGTTGTCACTGAAAACGAGAGTTGGTTTTCGACTGACTTGGCTAAGCAAGGGGGAAATAAAATAAACAAACAGCACAGTAACTACAAAAATAAGTACACACAAAAACAGTAACGCAGACACACACACACACACACACACACGCAAGTTTGTGCAGCTAACCTCACGGGGACCAGAAAATACAAATTGCATGCTGCCATGCCTTAATCTTAACCCTAACCTTAACCAACAATACCTGGACCTTAAATAAACCCTAATTCTAACTCTAATATGGATTGTAAGTTTGACCCTTAACCTAAACCCTGAGTCAGAAATGGACTTTTGCTTCATGAGGACCCCATGAGTACAGTTACACCTAAAACACACACACACACACGGCCACTCTGCGGTGGTCTTGGATAGGACTTTAGGTGATTTGAATGTAATGTGTAGATGAAGGCCTGTCCATATAAATGGAAAACAGTTTTTTTACAGAAATGATGTCCGGTGCCAAACTTATCAACCGTTTCCTTCCATGGACGGCCAAGAGGGGAAACTCAAATCATAAATTCTAAGCCGTAGTTGTTTATGGCCTTGGAAGTGCATTCCTAAAGGAAAAGAGGACCTAGCATGCGAAAATATGGCATTTTACTAGCAATTGCTTTTTGACCGATACGAACATTTTGATGCTACGACTGAATTCCTATATCATTTCAGCACATTTGTTCTAGATGACTGCAGGCTACGACAAAAGTGGTTTACAATGGCTTTACTGTACGGTACACAGAAAAAAATTGAAGACAGAATATTAACCGTCTTTTGGGAATGGAAGTGTTATGAATGCACAGTAGATTAGTCTCACCCTTTGCCTTTGGCATTGCTCTTAGCGAGTAAGACTGATTGACAGAGGAGGCCGTTTTGAAGTCATGCTCTCCAATCGGTGTGAGAGGACAGAATCCACTCCAACCCTTCATCAACACGTGGTTATCGCTTCAACTGGCACGAGCGCCGCCTGTTCATTCAGATGGTCCTTCACTGTACCTGATTGAAGTGACAGCAGAAATAATCAGAAGAACCCCCAAGTTGTGTAACTGTGTTATAAAATGGAACAACCAGGACAAACTGAGTGCTGTTGGTCTAATGAAAGCATTATGGCAAATAGTCTTGGGTAATCTTTAGGAATAAGCGAGACGAGAAAGAAATGAAGGAGAGGGAAGGGTTAGGGTTCGTATTCTGTTACCCAGGAATGTAATGAGACCAGGGAGCCCAAACCTTTGTTGAAGGGAACAGGGCCCATCTCAATTTGGGAGACAAATCGAGATTACAGAAGCGGACTAAAGGGTTGATTAACATTTAGTCAGGGAATGCTCTTTGCTTGGTTTTGTCCCACTGAAACTTCCCCGTCGGTGTGTCTATCAGTTTACACTCTCACTATTGCTTTATACACTCAGAGTATAATCCGCTCACCTAGAAACCACCTGGACCAGCTAATGCTATTCTGGACTTGTTCAATAAGGGAAGACAAAGAAGTGGCAAGTCTTCTAACTGTTCAAATTCAGTCTTGTAAACATATGCGGCAGGATTCTAAATGGCGCCCCTTTAGAGGCACTACAGGAAACGATCCATCTGGTTCTAGGGCCCGCGGAACCTTTTATACTGTAGTTCACATGATGCAAAGAAAGTTGTTTCATAAACCCTCATCAGAAATGTAAAAATGCAACTCTGCCAGTGGAGTAACCGGTCCTATTTACTGAGACTATCTTGAAGAGGGCTACTGCAAGATTGCTGTTTGTGTTCCCTCTATGTTAATAAGCAATGGTTTCGATTGGTGAAGGTAACAAACAACCAAATCTTCTTTGTTGAGTTACAATGTTACTATCTACCCAAGAAATCTAGCCTTGAGTTCTGTTAACTATAATAACACATTTCATCATTTGGATCATCAGTGTGTATAACACGTTTCATCATTGGGCTCATCAGTGTGTATAACACGTTTCATCATTTGGATCATCAGTGTGTATAACAAGTTTCATCATTTGGATCATCAGTGTGTATAACATGTTTCATCATTTGGATCATCAGTGTGTATAACACGTTTCATCCTTGGGATCATCAGTGTGTATAACAAGTTTCATCATTTGGCTCATCAGTGTGTATAACAAGTTTCATCATTTGGCTCATCAGTGTGTATAACAAGTTTCATCATTTGGATCATCAGTGTGTATAACACATGTTTTGTCACGTTTCAGCCTGTCAACACGTAACAACAACCACAGCAGAACAGTTGACTCAGCATACCTGTGATCCGCTGAACCAAGAAACAAAATAACAAGACCACAGCAGGTATATGCAATTACATATCTCACTAATTAAATAATGAATAATTAATTTCAATGAATCTGCCCCATGGCTTTGTGCCTCCTTCCCTTTTCTGTTGCGACGCCTCCTGCAGTGTTATCACGGCTTCAAGACACACAATGACAACCAATTCATTAGCGAAGCACTGCTTTCTCTCTCTCTCTCTTGCTTCACAAAATTGGAAAAGTTCTAGTGAGTTCCCCCACACTAACTTTTAATTAAACAAACGGTATGCACCAGTGGCTTTGCTTAAAGAGGTCCTCTGTCTTTGTCTTGCTGCAAACGAAGGTTGGATCCACCCAGCTCAAGCTGAAAACCACGTGCTCTCACTTAGCTGATATGTGTTCCAGCACTTCCTAAATCGCACCCTGGGGTAATTGACGGAAGAGTCCCTATAACACTTAACTTTACGGGGTCCTCATTACAGTGTAGTTACAAAAGGGATTAAACTATTATAATGTAATTAACATGGTGACAAGCATTATGACACATTGCGATTATTCCTCTTTTTACGACACATGAGTGATGGGGAGCACATTGCAGTCCGTGAATGGAGTGTTAACGAGTGCTTGTCCCAAATGTTTCCGTTTGCAATCTGACTGCTTTCAGCTGGTACAAACCATTTCATTTTTTGTAAGTCCATTTATAGTTTTTAGGTATTTGGGCATATTTTCACTTGGTAGTATGTATACATGATAAAAAATATATATCACATGGATTGTATGTATACAGGGCCATGAAAATGTATTTGCCTCCATCCTGATTTTCCTCCATTATGGCATATTTGTCAGACTTAATGTTTTTTAAGATTTTCATACAAAATGTACTATAAGATAATGAGAAGCAAAGAAAACCCAAAATTTCATTTTACTTTAGGATAAAAAAAAATGTAAGTTATCCAAAACCTACTGGCCCTGTGTGAAAAAAGGATTGCCCCTTGGGACTCCAGCGAACCACAGTGACAGCCATTACCTCCCAATGGAAGACATTACCTCCCAATTGAAGACATTACCCCCCAATGGAAGACATTACCTCCCAATGGAAGACATTACCTCCCAATGGAAGACATTAAACTTCCAATGGAAGACATTACCTCCCAATGGAAGACATTATCTCCCAATGGAAGACATTATCTCCCAATGGAAGACATTATCTCCCAATGGAAGACATTATCTCCCATTTGGAACAGTGGTGAAGCCAGTGGCTGGTCTACCAATATGATTCCACAAAGGTGTAGCTATGACTCATCCCAGAAGTAACCAAGCACGAGAATGTCCCCTCGTCCGTTTGTCATTTGAAGTTGAGTGTAATTGGATTACGCATCAGGACTACGGTCCTGAACACGTAAGATGCTGTGGCAGGACCTTAACCACACAGTTCATGCTTCTGCAAAGAACGGTGGGCCAAGATTCCTCCACAGCAATGTGAAAAACTGATCTCCCATTATAGGAAGTGTTTGGTTGCAGTTGTTGCTATTAAAGGTGGTGTAAGCAGTTATAAAGTTCAGGGGTGGATCCTGTTTTCACACAGGGACAGGTGGTGTTGGATAACTGTTTTCCTTAAATAAATATAATTATCATTTCAACACTGACTTTTGGGTCCCATATATTATTTTGTATGAAGACCTGACACCATATTTGCTTAAATCCAGCTATATTATTTGATACAACTTCAGCTTGTTAAGAAAAATGTACCATAATGTAAGGATGGTTCGATTTTCAACCTGAAAACAAGATACATTTACTTGATGAGAAAGATTTTTTTTGCAGTGTGACCAATATGCAATAATAAAGGAAATCAGGAAGGGGCAGTTATTTTATCAGTGCACTGTTCATGTGTATAACAGTAACATATTATGTAGGTAAATACCAATGAAATCTAAAGATACATTAAATCTTAATCCTGTGTAAAACAATGGAATTATCGAGATTGTACTACTGCAGACATGCAGTCTGTGTGTTCATCCACCATCTATTTCTCTAAATGAAAATGCAAAACAGCAAAAAAACAGTCATGACCAAATGGAAAACCAGCAAAAGAAAGAGAAAAGGCCCCCATATGCTACACCACCTATGTCCTCTTTCCCCCCTGCCCCACCACCACAAAAGTGACACCCCCCACCACCTGTTCCCTCCCCAATCTCTATACCCTCCCCTCTACTGCTCAGAATAAAGGGCCAGTACACGAAGCCCAAAACTACACCCCAGAAGGTGAGCACATCAAGGGCCTAGTCTAAAATGTGACATTCCAGCGCTGGATGTTCCAGATATGATGAGAGATAAAGCTAGATCTTATCTCATTAAGCTGTCATGAATGATGAGAACAACTACACTGAGTGGAGATTTTGAAGGGGGGATTTTAAGTTTTATCGATCCTCCAACCTGTGTCATCTCAGACACCCATCAAATCTGTCCTTGAGAGATAGCAACTTTGTAGCAGGTGCTACTGGATCACGTTACTTTAAAATCATTAACTTTTCTGGTTACACGTGTGATAGAATCATTCGTGTTTTAACGTAATTACATGTTGTTTTCACAGCCTGTAACATGTCATTGTAGTGACATTCTTTGTAGTTAGCCTAGCCATACATTTGCATAGTACACGTGCCCTGGAATTGACTCGTCACCAGTGAGACTCTCGCCAAGAAAAACTAGGGCAGTCAGCACACAAAATGTTTCTGATCAGTTGTCAGCTTCGAGCACCGCTTTCCATGCTAAATAAAGCCAAATGTAGTGGCGTAAAGGCATCAAGGACAACAGTATGTTGTGGCGGACTCATCGGCTATCTCCCTCAGTGCCACCGTGATTAATACCAACAGAAAACACACAACAACCTAGAATAAAATGAACGGTTGCCTATTGAGAGCCCCCTTGTTGTCGGTGACCCCCAAAAGGGGCTGTTGGGCAGGACACTCACACGGAAGCCGCTCTGTGAAATACAGTGGCTGGATTTAAATGCACCAGGCTGACAGACATGGGGGGGGGGGGCTTTGCAAAGGTCAATGGCCCCATTTTCTAGACAACCCCGCTGCTCCCGAATGTGAGTGACTGCGACAGTAGCACGTCGCTGCGGCGCTTCGGCACGCCGTGGAACCGGCTGACCCGAGAGGAAGACGGCCCTACGTGAACGTTCACTGTTTGCCACAAACTCCTCCAGTGTCGTTCGGTCAGGGCTGTCGAGCTCACGGTACGGCCCCCTTTTGACGGAACGGGGACCCAGTCCTGCTGCTTTCCAGGACAAGGAAAACAACGGCCTCCGCAACAACAGGTCTATTTATAGATCCCTTCTCCACAAGCCCCTTGGAGTCTTCATTAGGAACAACGTGTAGAAGGATGGTATGCAGGGCCTCAGAGTAGATCCACGCAGCCAAGTTAATCCATGATCTCAGTCTGCCCTCTAAGATCATGAAAAGGCTCACGACTGAACAGCCGAGTCATTTCAGGGCATCTGCCCCCTGTTTTTATGCAACGGACAGAATCACTGACATTCCTGTCAGATAACACAGATATTTTTGGTCTCATATTCCCAGCACAAGTATAGAGTTTGATAAGAGTTTTAAGGTTTCACTGTAAATGGGCTCATCAAAAAAAGTATATCTACTGAATCACTTTCATTCTGATAGGTGATTTGTAATTGCAGGGCTGATGATTGCAGGAATGTTTTTAAACCTATTTCAAGTTACCTTTCAAGCACTTTGCTCTGTTAATTGCAATTTCCATAAATGTTTGGAAATTACGATAAACAGAGTAAATGGTAACAAGTTGTACTGTGTCTGCTGTAGAACTATAAGGTATCTTTTTGACAAGGGCTTATAAAAGATGAAAAGTAGACCAGTCATATCCGACAGGGAAACTGTGTGTTAAATTATCTCTGGGATTCGCCAATCAGGATTTTTAGAAAATCAAGGAATGTTCCCAAGCGTGCTTGAATGAAAACTACCAACCAAACATTGGTACTGGACATATCATATTTCACTCTTCCCTAGTGACGTAATAACATTTGATGATAGATGGAGGATGATTTAGGATCCTGACAGTGTCTAAAGAAAAGGCTATTTGAAATCCTAGTTATCATGGGAAATAATTTCACAGAGACGCATTCTCGTTAGATTTTACAGAGGACTAAGAAACTTTCCGTACTTTCACAATATTGATTTCTCAGGCTTTAGATGTCACCATGGATTTAAAAGACTCACCACGCCCTCTGGTGTGTGAATGTTGCCATCACATCAAATAAAATGTATTTGTTTCTAGCGTTGTCTGCTAGCACCGACTAAGAATGAAATGCAATTGCACTTTTCAACAAATGAATACAGAGGTACATTTAAACAATGTTTTTGTAACACACTGAATTCCTACAAAACAATAACTTGGAATAAACAGAACAAACATTGGGTTTCAGCAGTGAACTACAGCAACTAAACATAGGAAAGACAATGAGAATGATTTGCCTGAACACACGGAGTGGACTGGATGTGCTGTGGCGTGAGATCACCACGGGGACATCCCTCCCTGGCAAAGCCAGATGTGTGTTGCCTTGAATGACACATTTCCTATGTCTCTTAAATGATTTAAAACGGGGAAGTAGATCCAGTCTATGAGACCAAACTGGTTTCGCTGAACACAACAGAAATGTCATCCCCTCTTCGTACAATTATCTCAGTCTCTCTGCTGACACGTAAGTCCTGTCTCTTTACAACTTTGTCTGAAACGTCTGTCAGGTAATGCAACAACGGAAAAAATCTGAAGAAAATGTCTGACCGCCATTCTGCTTGTCAAACACTTTTGAAGGGTCCTTCACCATGTGCAACTGTGTCCTTCCTGTCGACAGTGTGTGATGGCGTCATGGAGACAGTGGTCGGTGTTGCAGGGAGAACGGTGTCCCTTCCCTGCCGGTATGACACGAGCACGCAGGGCCTCACGGAGGTGTGCTGGGGGATGGGACGGGAGCCTTCTACGTTTGTCTGCGAGAACACGGTCATCGCCACCAACGCAGTTGAGGTGACCTACAGGAGGTCAGGCAGGCACCGATTATCTGGGGACCTGCGGCATGGAGACGTTTCCCTGAACATCTACAACGCGCGTGAGGACGACTCTGGGTTCTACCACTGCCGTGTGGAACTACCAGGGCTGTTCAATGACCTGACCTTCCTCGTTTATTTAATCGTTAGACCAGGTGAGAAAATGCAACTGATGGCTGTGGCTGTATGTTTGCCTCTAGATAAGCGAGGCTAAAAAGTAGCAGGTGTCAGTTTGGTAATGGCTACAGGACAAATATAGGGGTGATTAAAGGTGTCAGTTTGTAATGGCTACAAGACAAATATAGAGGTGATTAAAGGTGTCAGTTTGGTAATGGCTACAGGACAAATATAGGGGTGATTAAAGGTGTCAGTTTGTAATGGCTACAGGACAAATATAGAGGTGATTAAAGATGTGGCTTCCGATTTATGAAATCGTGAACAAATATTCTGTCACTTTACAAACTGTTGAGGACTATTTGTGTACTGTTGGTAAGCAAAATGTGCACCTCTCCAGACACAAAAAGTCTAGTAACATTGCATTACTAATAATTCTTAATTCATTTGATATTTTTTTACAACATAAATCCCTGGTGTCGGTGTCTCATCCTGCAGCACCAGTCATCCGCCCCGTCGCCCCGGACGTTGTCCCGACAGAACCAGAACCAACCACGGCCCACATCGACACACCTGGGTCGGCTTTCACAACACACAACGGCGCACAAGGTTTCCACTGTTTTTTCTCACTGTTTCTAGTGGACTTCAAGGTGTTTCATGCTTGGGAATAGAATTTAAAAAAACTCCAATGCTTTCATTTATAGCACCTAACCCAAACCCCTTTATACCACATAACCCTAGCCCTATCCCCATTTATAGCACCTTTCCTCAGAGATTCCCCAGGGCACCTCCTGCCTCTCACAGAAACATCTGGGTCCACTGTCAAGTCAAGAAAGGGTGAAAAAGGTATCTGATCATCACCAACAATGTCATAGCGTCAACCTGTATTGACTGATCAAACAGAGCAGACAAAGTGCCCATGCAGTGAAGCATTACTCTTTCTTTTTAGGTGAGCCAGATCCTGACATCTTTCCTCTCAGCACTACGGGCCCAGTGATGAGTCTCGTCAGAAGAACCAAGGTACGGTATTTTATATCATCCAGACATAGGGATTTAGATGACCGGAGTATTTCACACAACAAATGCCTGTATAAACATCAGTGTTAGCACACAAATCCTGACGCAAACATGTCTGTTTTTTTTCCGACTTTCTCTTCTTCACAACGCCTGCAACAAAACCCTTCAAACGACACAGCGGCTCATGGCATCTCCATCCCTGGACAGCTACATAGGAAACACAGTCCGTGTGGGAGCCATCTTCTTCCTTCCGGTTCTGATACTGACAGTCCTTCTCAGTGAGTTGTGGAGTCACTCCAATGTTCATGGCCTCAGCTTTTCAATCGCCACATGAGCGTAGTCATTATTTTTCTCTCCAATAAGGTCATTATTGTCAAGGGCTCATTCATGTGTTGCAACTGTCTGTGCCGAGTCTGTTCTGACAAGTCTTTGTTCAAAGGCTGTCTATGGAAAAGATTAATTTAGTTACTTGGAGTGGAAGTGAAAGAGGTGACTCATACATTTTCTGCTTACTGTGCTGGAAAATACCCCCCCCCCC
>JACXGJ010003631.1:0-16190 GCA_016801105.1 Esox niger
CCCCCCCCCCCCCCCCCCCCCCCCCCCCCCCCCCCCCCCACCCAGACACAGCTGTATTTGGGACCGTTTGGAACTTGGCCTCAGCCAAACCTGTACTGTAGAGCCTCCTACTCCTCACCCATTCCAGCGAGGGACTGTGTGTGAGTGTGTAGCAGCTGCTGCTGGCTCTGCTATATGCAGTGAGCCTGGCTGCTTGACTGGTGGAACTCAGCGCTCAGCACATATTTCTCCCCTTATGCAGCACAGGCCTAGGTCCATGGGAAAGGAGAGGAGTATGCGTGCCTGCCTGAATGTACTTCAGAATTCTCTCGTTCACTTGTCTACATCTGTTCATTTTCCCTTTTCAACCCTGTGTTGATGTAGCTTCTGACTTGTAGTTTTTGACAGTTCTTTCCTGTTTGGTCATTCCTGGCTCTTCTGTCCTGTGTGGTAGTTTGACTGTGTTCTTTCCTGTTGTTTCTTCGCATTTCTGTCCTGTCGTGGTTGTTTCCGACCGTATTATATTGTCTTCTGCTTGATGTTTTCGGTCCTCTGGTTGTTTTTTGACTGTGTTCTTTCCTGTGTTGTAGTTTCTGTAGACCCCAGGCTCCAAGCCGATTGATCAGCCCAGAAGACCAGTTCTCCAATAAGAAATGTCTAGCCTGGTTTTACGAGTATGCTGGTATGTCATGATCATAAATTAAAAAAAAGGCCTATAAACTAACGATTTTACTGACTTTATTTCACAAAGAAATCAATTGAAAGTAGGCCATAATCAAAGGTACTATCTTGGCTGGGAATATATATTTGAATGTGTTTATCCAAAAAAAGGTAAGGGAGTGGATCAGAAAACCTGTCAGTATCTGGTGTGACCACCATTTGCGTCATGCAGCATCTTCCCATCAAGTAAATACACTTTGTTCTGGCCTGAGGAATGTTGTCCCTCTTCAGTGTCTGTGTGAAGCTGCTGGAACAGGAACACACTGTCGTACACGTCGATCCAAAGCATCCCACGCACGCTCAATGGCTAAACTGGGACATGATCAGCTTCCAGGAACTGGTGTACAGATCACTGTGACATGGGGCTGCTCATTATCATGCTGGAACATGAGGTGATGGCAGTGGATGAATGGCACAACAGGCCTCAGGATTTCTTCACAGGGTCTCTGTGTATTCAGGTTGCCACTGATAAAATACAAGGGCCTTTTTTATCCAAATGCTATGCCTGCCCATACTGTGACCTCGATGCCACCATGGAGCCTTCTGCCTACAACGTTGACATCAGCAAACCGCTTGGCCACTCTGTGCCCGTGTACAGTCTGCTTTTTCAGTTATGCCAGTGTTCAATGCCCACTAAAGTCAGTTACATTCCCCATCTGCAGTCAAGACCCTGGCGAGGATGTCAAGCATGCTCATATAAGCTGCTTTTCCGTTTCGGAAGAAGTTGTGTTAATGCAGCTTCATCTGCTGTTTGGCTTCAGTTAATGAAGCTGGATGTGGAGGTCCTTAGCCGGCTATGGTTGTGAGGGTGGTTGGGCTTACTGACGAATAGTCTGAAATGATATTGGAAGTGGTTCATGGCGGAGAACAAAACGATCAGTTCTCTGGTGGAGATTTTTGTAGTCAGCAAGACAATTGTGTGTCTCTTGAAACTGGAGAAGTCTGGTGTCATGTGATATTACGATACTGCGCAATTCATCGTATACTAGGTTGGCCTTTTATTGTCACCAGCAATTTCAGGGATATTTTCAGCTCATGTAAAACCAGAACAACACTTTACATGTTTATATTAAGCATAAATTCTACCGTTTGTGTGTTAGGTCCAGATGAGGTGGTGGGTCCGGAAGGGATGGAGAAGTTCTGTGAAGACATAGGAGTGGAACCAGAAAATGTCAGTCTTCCTCTCCTTTTCACAAATCCACTCATTCAGCCATCCATCCGTCCATCTGTTGTTGATAACAATGTTCTTTCTCTCTGACCCCACCTTTCTTATTTAGATAGTCATGTTAGTTTTAGCCTGGAAACTAGAAGCCCCAAATATGGGTTTTTTCACTAAGGAGGAGTGGCTCAAGGGAATGACTTCACTACAGTGAGTAACCTTCATCTCTCCCATCACTTGTGTCTGTGTAACTGCAGGTTTGACTAGGGAAAATGTTTGACACTGCTGCCCTCTTTGTAGGTGTGACTGTACTGAACGGTTACAAGGGAAACTGGACTATCTGCGTAATCAACTCAATGACACGGTTATCTTTAAAAACATCTACAGATATGCCTTTGACTTTGCCAGGGTGAGTTCCTTGGTCACTGGGTTTGGCTGGCTGAAATATTAGCCCTACCTCTCCGCCTTCCCTGGGTTGCTCTCATTCTCTTCCCCTTCTCTCTCCGTCAGGATAAAGACCAGAGGAGTTTGGACATGGACACTGCTAAGTCCATGTTGGCATTGCTGCTTGGCAGAACATGGCTTCTCTTCCCTGTCTTCCACCAGTTTCTAGAGGTAATGCAATGTACACACACACTGAGCAAAGCTATAGTGGGGCAAAAAAGTATTTAGTCAGCCACCAATTGTGCAAGTTCTCCCGCTTAAAAAGATGAGGCCTGCAATTTTCATCATAGGCACACTTCAACTATGAGAGACAAAATGAGAAAAAGTCCAGAAAATCACATTGTAGGATTTGTAATTAATTTATTGGTCAATTATGTTGGAAAATAAGTATTTGGTAAATAACAAAAGTGAATCTCAATACTTTGTTATATACCCTTTGTTGGCAATGACAGAGGTCAAACGTTTTCTGTAAGTCTTCACAAGGTTTTCACACACTTGCTGGTATTTTGGCCCATTCCTCCATGCAGATCTCTTCTACAGCAGGGATGTTTTGGGGCTGTCGCTGGGCAACATGGACTTCCAACTCCCTCCAAAGATTTTCTATGGGGTTGAGATCTGGTGACTGGCTAGACCACTCCAGGACCTTGAAATGCATCTTACGAAGCCACTCCTTCATTGCCCAGGCGGTGTGTTTGGGATCATTGTCATGCTGAAAGACCCAGCCACGTTTAATCTTCAATGCCCTTGCTGATGGAAGATTTCACTCAAAATCTCACGATACATGGCCCCATTCATTCTTTGCTTTACATGGATCAGTCGTTCTGGTCCCTTTGCAGAAAAACAGCCCCAAAGCATGATGTTTCCACCCCATGCTTCACAGTAGGTGTGGTGTTCTTTGGATGCAACTCAGCATTCTTTCTCCTCCAAACATGACGAGTTGAGTCTTTACCAAAAAGTTCTGTTTTGGTTTCATCTGACGATATGACATTCTCCCAATCCTCTTCTGGATCATCCAAATGCTCTCTAGCAAACCTCAGACGGGCCTGGACATGTACTGGCTTAAGCGGGGGACATGTCTGGTACTGCGGTATTTGAGTCCCTGTAACTGATGGTAGCCTTTGTTACTTTGGTCCCAGCTCTCTGCAGGTCATTCACTAGGTCCCCCTGTATGGTTCTGGGATTTTTGCTCACCGTTCTTGTGATCATTTTGACCCCCCGGGGTGAGATCTTATGTGGAGCCCCGGATCGAGGGAGATTCAGTGGTCTTGTATGTCTTCCATTTTCTTATAATTGCTCACACAGTTGATTTCTTCACACCAAGCTGCTTACCTATTGCAGATGCAGTTTTCCCAGCCTGGTGCAGGTCTACGATTTTGTTTCTGGGGTCCTTTGACAGCTCTTTGGTCTTGGCCATAGTGGAGTTTGGAGTGTGACTATTTGAGGTTGTGGACAGGTGTTTTTTTTATACTGATTACAAGTTCAAACAGGTGCCATTAATACAGGTAACGAGTGGAGGACAGAGGAGCCTCTTAAGCAAGATTTCTGGCTCTCACAGACCTGTAATTTCTTCTTTGTTTGTAGGTGACCAAATACTTATTTTACCAAGGGATTTATCAATAAATTCATTACAAATCCTACAATGTGATTCTCTGGATTTTTTCTCCTCATTTTGTCTCTCATATTTGATGTGTACCTATGATGAAAATTGCAGGCCTCTCATCTTTTTAAGTGGGAGAACTTGCACGATTGGTGGCTGACTAAATACTTTTTTGCCCCACTGTATGTGACCCCCCCCAGCCCCCTTCTAAAATCGACTTCTCTTCTCTCCTCCATAGCAGTCCAAGTACAAGGTGATGAATAAGGACCAGTGGTATAATGTCTTAGAGTTCAGTCGTACAGTCAGCACAGATCTCAGCAACTATGACGAGGATGGAGCCTGTAAGTACTTTCCTGCACATCTCTCAGCTTCTTGTACTGCTTATGGCACATGCTGCAGGGCGCCGCCCGTTCACAGGCCCGCAACTATTACTGGACCTGCAAAACTTAGCACCAGTGTGCGGTGGGAAAGAGCCACCCGGCCTCCTTTGCACCGCCCTTAGGTGACTCGGGTTAATGGGCTGCTTTAACCGCTCATGGACCGACGTCAACCTGATTTTCTCTGTGAGCTCATTGCACCCATGTTCTAGGAAGAAGTCATATCAAGCCCAAAACCTGTTGTAGGGAATCTTCTACTTGTTAGTCTTATTCCACCATGTTGAATGGAGAAAAAATGGTAACTGCAGTGAACCCAATCCACTTGGACGCCTAACAGCTGGCATTCATTTGACAGTCCATGGCAAACATGGGGAGGGTAGAGTTGTGGCTTTGCCAGCCGCGTTGCGGGCCCACTTCTTCCACCCAAAGCTACCTGTAGTTGTTATTTGTTTTGGTTGGATGCTTTTGGGACATTGGGTTGGTTGGCCTGTTGTGGATCGTAGCCTTGCTGCATGACAGTTTCAGCTGACGAACAGGTGCAATGACGTTCCTAATCTCGGACGCTTCGAGCTGAATTTATGTTTCCTTTACAACAGGCTTTAAATCATGTTTTATTTTAATATGCTACAACCTTCAACCCTTAATGCTAAATTCATTTAAAAAAACATGGCTATAAAAAATCGAATCAAATTGCATTCATTGCTCATCACTGACCGATGCAGAAATGCCAAATGTCCCACCAGCCATTGTTTTCTCTGCAGGGCCGGTGATGCTGGATGAGTTTGTGGAGTGGCAGAAAACTCGATTGGCGGCGTTATAGTGGAGGACACGCTCACCAATCGGTGGAAGAGGGAGAGAAGCACTCAAAGATGTTCTTCCTCCATTTAAGATCGACAGAAACAGCACACACACATCTTCCATGGACTGTGCATACACACACAAACACAGCACACACACCTCCCAGGGATGACCTCTGCTACCACTGGAGTCCTGCGTTTCTCTGAAGAGACTTTTACAGTGTTCATTTAAAGTTCAACAAGAAAAAAACCACAAAGCTAAAGGGGGAACTATTTTTCATATGCATTGCATCTGTGGCCACAGTTCTCTAGCCAGGGTTCTTTAGATCTACTAGGGAATTTTTCTGTTTCCTTGAATATTTGTTCCCTTTATTTTTGAGTCTTACCTTGTTTATAGTATGTTTTCAGAACAAGAATAAAGAATGGAAATGTTCCCACCCTGCTTCTAAATTTTGAATGGTAGCATCCGTTTCTCATTGGTTATTGGAACAACTTAGTCTTGTGTACTAGACACTTAATCTTAATCTTGTAATCTTGGATGGTCTAGAGCCCACAAACTCAACTCTTAACTTCGAAGCCACTTCCATTTGCAGTTCTCTAATCAGGGACTCATTTAGACAGGTCCTGTTAATGATGAGGTAGAACAGTAAACCAGCAGGTTCTGGACCTAGTAGGGTACGAGTTGAATACCCTGGTCTTGAGGCTCAACATATCAGTGGCCTTCATTAGTCCAATGTGAAAACATCAATCAGCTGGATCTCCTGTATATCGTCAGGTTAACTGTTTTGTGTGCTTGGGATTCTGAGCTTTTGTATGTTTCTTGTACGATGAAATGTTTTTGTTTATTTTTCATCCCCACTGAGCTGGATAAGTAGTTTTTCTATGGGTATAGATGTATCTCAATCATCGCTTAGGGACAAGTACACTGGGACTTAGTTTATATTTACTTCAATTACTGACAAGGTTTGCATAAATAGTTGGTTTTAGTCCTGATTTTATTTTCAAAATAATCATAGAATTGAATGGATTTAATGACAACTTGATCTTAAATGTCTTTGAAATTGTGTGAGAATATGTGATTGTAATGATGACTTGTATATTTTGGAGTGGAATGGGGAGGCTCCACCTATTGTTCATTAAGAGACACTACACAACCTGTTTCCTACAGTTTGGCTGGCATGTCTCTACTATTGAATATGACGTTTCTGTTCAGAGGCTGCAATTAAAGAGCAGAACTCTGCCCCTTATCCACCAAGTATCTCAAGCAAAGCAGTTCAAAAATAAGTCCAATGATTATGGGCCAGATCATTTAACAGCAGCCCTAATCCGAGACGTTGAACGAAAATCCGTCGTAATGTTGCTTCACATCCCTAGTTGAAAGACCGCTCCCTCCTGGCGCTGAGTGGTGCTGACTGGGTCGTCTTGGTCACTGCCTGGGTCTGGATCCAGGGGGCTGGCGGTGGCAGCAGCCATGATAGTGCTGAGCCTGTTGAGGGACAGGGAACGCTGCCTGGGCTGGGGGGTGGGATGGTCCGTGGGGATGGGGTTAGGCAGGTGACCATAGCGATGGCCATCCTCATCGTACTGGTACAGACGAATCACACGACTCCGTCTGGCTGGCTGGGTGACAGAACGCCTTTGAGCTCCCTGGATCTCCTCTCCTCCATCTCTTACCCTAGCAGACCCTGTTTCTGAAGCACCACCACTACTGCTGCTAGATCCTTTCTCTTCAATGTTTCCTTTGGTTTCTGTCCTTGTGTTCTCCCTCTTTCTCACCTCACTCTCACCTTTCTCTCTACCCTCCTCACACTCACTCCTCCCTTTCCCCTCCTCACTCTCAAACCTCCCTTTCCCCTCCTCACTCTCAATCCTCCCTTTCCCCTCCTCACTCTCAATCCTCCCTTTCCCCTTCTCACTCCAGACTCTCCCTTCCTCACTTCCTCTCCTCTCTGTCTCCTCTTCACACTTACTCCGCCCTTTCTCTTCACTCCCTTCCTCCATCTGATTCTTCTCCTCACCATCATTTCTTTTGCTCCCTTTCTCACTGTCTATCCCTCCTGCTCCTCCCTCTCTCTCCCTCTCTCCACTGTCTATACTGTCTCCCTTCTCCGTCTCTTTTACTTCTCTCTCTTGGTCGCAGCCCTTTAAATAAGCAGTGGTCTCTACACATGTTTTGTCCCGGAAGCTTCTCTTAGGTTTGGTGGGTGCGGAACTGTTGTCATTTTCCATGGTAACAGTTGTTAATGAGCTGGAGTCATCCTCTGGTTCTTCATGGTGACGGAAGGACACGCGGACTGTTTCACCATGGTTACGACACCCTCGGCCTAGCGACCGCACCCAGTTCATTAACCTGAGGAGCAAACTGCAAACAAACGAAAACAAATGCAATGAATATCAAACAAGCTGTCCATAAAAGGACATGTCAACCAGAGTGGTTCGGTTTTACTTGATGAAGCTAATACACATTTTATTTATACTGCTTGATTTTCCGCTATTGATAATTATAGTTTCTCCTGGCCCATTTTCTACTTTCAGTAGCCATTTAACATTAAGATGTAAATACATTTATTTATATTAAGATGGAAATAAATGATGTTGAATTATTGTTGAGAGTTGTATCATGCACCTGTCCAGTAGTGTCCTGCTCAGAGCTCCAAAACTGAACCCCACCAGAAACGTCACCACAACTGATGCAACCACGGCTGATTCAAACACATGGTCCAAAACCAGAGCATCCCTCTCCTCTGTCTGACTAGCCAGAACGCTCCTTGCCACTCGACGGGGTTTGTCAGGACGATCCTGTTGACCACTAGTATTCCAAAAGGGTAAAGAGTGAAAACGGTCCAAAATGACACCCTATAACCTGTAAAGTGCACCTGTGTTAGACCAGCAAAGCACTGCCATACTTACAGCAGGTAGGGTGTGAGTGTAGTATGTTTTCCAGCCAGTAGGAGGCAGTAGTACAGGCCACTGTGATAAGGAGTAGGGTTCTGGATTTGCAGGCTACCATCTTGTTGCATAGCAACCACATCCTTGAAATGGAGACTGCTGTTCCGGACCTGTCCGAATGGGGTGTGCCAGTACTGGACCACCCCTACACACAAAAACATCATTATAAGCACTACAGTCAGGGACATTCCACAGAAGCTGCAATTTGTGTGACTGTGTAAGTTACATCACCTCTAAATGATGTCTTAGTGCAGGGCAATGTGATGCTCCTCCCTGAGTGAAATCTGACGCGGGAGGTGTGGTTTATGGTTAGGCTGACCACACCCATACAGAGGGCTGAGCAAAGCAGCAGATATACTAGAATTCTTCTCATCCCGACTAATCTCTTAAACATAAACACACACACACACAAATACAGTTACAACAAGGTTTTTCTAAATTTCAAATACTTAATATTATATTCACCTCCAGCATAATTGGTAAAGTTGAGCAATAAACACTGTAAAAATTAACAACGCCGACCACATATTGGATTATAAGCACCCTGAAGGACTTGTAAATAACACAAAAAATATGAGAACCTCTTTTTTCACAGGGGTATGAAAATGAGGTAACAAATGTATTTATACTGAAAAAAAATATACATGCAACATGCAACAATGTCAAAGATTTTACAGTTCATATAAGAAAATCATTCCGTTGAATGAATCAATAATGCCCAAACCTATAGTTTTCTCAAGACTTGGAATACAGATAATCATCTGGTCACAGAAACTGTCCATCCATAGCATTGAAAACATGGTCAATCTGTGAAATGTCTAGTGAGCATGCAGGCCAAAGAAAAGAACTTGGACATTTTCAGCTTTCAGGAATTGCATACTGATCTGCATGCAACATGGTTCCATGGTTTATTGTGTTGAAATATGAGCTGATGGCGGCTGAGAAGCCGGATGTAAGACATACTGTCAAATTCTCTAAAACAATGGTGGGGGTGGCTTATGTTAGAGAAATTAATATTCAATTATTCGGCAACAGCTTTGTTCAAGTTGTAATGCCAATTCCACACTCCTTCAAAATCTGTGGTATTGTGTTGTGCACGTTTTAGAATGGCCTTCTATTGTTCCCAGCACAAGGTGCACCCATCTAATGCTCATGCTGTTTCTATCTGGATTATCTTTGCAAATGAGAAATGCTTATTAACAGGGATCTAATACATAGGCTATATATATCAAATTTTAGTATATATATACCAAGTATGCTTTTAGTGTAGGGAGACTCCAGAAATAGGGAACATTTCTGGAGTCTTTTGTTTGAGGTCATAAAGCATGAGACCATCGCTTCACATCATACAAAATATAAATGTGACACAGTTAGGGCAATGATGAAGGAAACGTAGGTGCATCTTTCCCCCACTCATCGAGGAAGATGGTTTGGGAGGCTATAAAGGATCGAAGCATCAGAGTCAGTGTTACAGAATTTGGCTGCATCTGTGGTCAGAGGCTTGGATCTCAAACTCAACAATTAGATTTGAATTCCATGCAGGTAGCGTTTGGATGTTTTGCCAGAATGCAAATCCTTTATTGCGTGTAACCAAACAATATAAGTGCCTCTAGTTTGTTTAACTTCATTGGCATTTGAATTGGAACTGGATGCTACAATCAGTTGAAACTAAAATAAAGGTAATTGGCCAGACATGTTTTACTGTATAATGTGATGCTGAATCTTTCATATTATGGGATTTTTTGTGCTTTCATTGGTCCTGGAGTTGTTCAATGGTTCTCGTTCCAAGTCAATAACATAAACTATACCAAGCACCAGGACATGGTTGCCACTGACAGGATGGCAGCAAGACAATGAGCCTTAGCCTTCATCAGAAACCTATATTGTCAAATGCTCAGTGCCTTTATCCTTGAAGGTGGGTGAACAATTCTGAAATTAAGGTTGACAATCTTAAGACCCAATATTTTTGTATATAAATAATAGCACAATTGAGATTTTTTTATTTTGATTGATTGCCTTGAATCATTAATTTATGAAGGGTGCCATTTATTTTGGAAATGACTGTATGAGGACTAATATCTAGTACATTTTTATTCCAAAGCAAAGGCAAATAATTAACTAACACTACAATCAAATTAATTAGTTGATTGTTATCTGACCCGTTTCTTCACTATTTCTAATTAAGACTTACTGTGTTGTTTGGTCCAAGTATTCTCCTTTTAAATACACAATGAAGTGAACAAACCGTTTAGCAAATAAGATGTTCCATTATCATCTCCCGTTGTCCGATGTGAATGTTGCTTTCCTTCAATGGAGTTTAAAGTGCAGTTTCTCACATGACTTTTCATACGTCCGGTCTCTTTGTGTTAAACATTAATGACACTGGGCGACAGACAGAGATAGACGGACAGAATGATGCCACATCGGTCACGGTCACTGGCTCAACTGTCGCCCATTGCGGTTCCATCGTAGGGGCAAAAGTTGCAGTAGCCAGGCAGCCTTTACAGTAGCCCTTCTGCCCATTCAAACAGCGACCACACGAGGGTGCTAAAACACTGTACAATGTCAGAGAAAATAACGAATCCCATTGCAAAAACGTTGTTTCTGAACTGTAACCGGATGCGATAACTGGATTGAGATACTAATTTGTTTGCAGACAGGAAAATAGACTGTTTTGCTACAAGCTACCACCGCAGCAGCTAAGTTATTTTGTCTTTCAACAGTTGACTGGCCAAGATGACTGATCAAAATAATAGTTTGTTTTTCAAAATATCAATATTTTACTGAAATGCATTTACTGAGAACTTGCCAAGCATTTTAAACGGTTTGTTTTAGCTAATGTACAATTTTCTGGTAGTTTTCTTCCACTTCATGCCTTGGTCATAAATACCTATAATGCATCAACAACAATATTTGGGTATTATGAGTTAAAAGAATACATTAGTCACTTGACATTTTCCTGTTGAAATGGGTAAAAGTCCCCGCCTTCAACAGCTCCTCCCCTGTCTCTGTGTTTGTGTGTGTATGAGAGAAGGAACAAGGAGAAACGAGGGGAATAGAGAGAACCAACGGAGGTGGTTGTGCATCACTAGAGCAGCCTCCTGGAAGTAACAGGGGATCACACCGACTGAGTAATCCCCGGTGGATCGGAGAGTAGAGATTACGTCACAGAGGGAGTACAACTCTTCCAAGGTAAGCTAATTAAAGCAGCCAGTCAGTTTGATGAACATGTGTGTCAGTGGTTTGGGTTGTTTGTGTGTGAAGTTTTAGTGCGGCAACTTCACAAAGCTAGCATAACTAGTAGCTATACAGTAGCCTATGTATTTTGGACGTTTTGGAGGAAGTTCAGTTCAGTTAATCTGCAGGGGCTGAAACTGAGCTGAATGAAGTATTTCTTCACATAAACTACCAGAAGTTCCCAGCAGCAGCACAGCCTCTAAAATGTGTTTAGAATCTTAGCCGGTGGTTTACAGAAGACTATCCGTCCATATTTCTTAGTAGAACTTCAATGCTCTTGAGTTTTGCTAAGGACCGAAATGTTAAAAGTGAACGTCACTGTCTGAAGAACACAAACACTCCATGCCAGCCACACCCTCCTTTATCGTTCGCTTACTGTGGTTAGATTAACATTAAAAGCAGCAGCTGACTCCTTCCATGCTGCTAACACATGGTTACTGTTGGACAGCATGAGAATCATGGCAATATTAAAAGTAGGAAGAGGAAGGATGACTGAGAGAACGAATGAAATACAGCTGTTGTGAACCACCACCCCCCAACATCCCTCCTTTTTTTTCTCCAGGAGGATTCCATTGTAAACTTGCGTGCGTGAGCGCGCTGCGTAGCCTGATTCGTATATACCTTGAGCATCCCATTGACTACCAGAGTCCTGATGACTCTTGGACCATTAAACAGCAGCTGTTTGTGTGTGTTATACTGATAACTAAGCTAAAGGAAAAGTCCATGAAGAGGACTTATTTGTTCTGTTTCACGCCCATGTATAAGAGCTGTACAAGGGTGTTGGTGTGAAATGGGAATTTGTTTTGTTCAGTAAAATGCATTTGATATTAAATCCTTTTTACATCAGCAGTTGTAGCTAAGTGCTAGTGTAGATACCCAGCGTAAAACCCCACAGAGCTGGAAATCACTGTGCTTCAACATCTTATTAGAAATAATTTTCTGGAATGGAAGGAACCTTGAGACAAGCCTGCTATGCGGTATGTCCTGTTCTTCTCTTCTGGCTATGTCAGCTAAAGATTACAAGAGTACATGGCTTTTAAGGCCAAACCTTACGCCGAGGTCTTTAAAGGTTCAGTCGACCAGCAGGCCAAAACAACCTATTCCGTAGGAGTAAATGTCATTTCATAACCATTTAGTTGTTTAGCTCTGTGGGTAAATAGTTTATTGAGGGTACAAACAGTCAAATCCTCCAGAGAGAATGTGAATGTTATTTGGCTTTTTATTGCTGAGAGGTAAGAGGCTGACAGAAACATAGCAAAGAAACCAGACGGGATGTGGACAGGGACTGCAGGAGACACTGGGCAGAATCTTGTTCAGCAGGTGGACTTTGGACATGGCCAGCTACAAATCAATGAATTTGTTATCGGGGAGAGAAGGAATACATTAGCGGACAATTGGGGTTATTAGGTGGCCATAATGATGTGAGGACACGATTAAAGACATCACTATATTCCTTACTGGCCCTTCAAAGAAATGTCTGGCAGCATCTGGTCTCCCATCCAGGCAATGACCAGCATTGACCCTGCTTACCTTCAAAGGCAAACCAATAGGGGGTGTAGGGTTCTAGGTTGATACTCCTGAAATGGGCATATTTACTTTGCCAAGCATAGTCCCAGACCAATAAAGGGACACCATCAGACCCTCAACCAATTACCCCCAGAATACCCAAGGAGGCTCAGAACTGGACAGACCAATGTCATCAATTATGTCACAAACTTGCATAGAGTGAAAAAAAAAAACACAAGATAAAATGCCAGTTGCAGATTTCCTGGTGGAAAGAGAGGAGCCTGCATATCTCAATTTCCCCTGAAACCCCGTTAAAAAAAGTTCAATAATAAAGGGAATAAGAGATAAAGTATGCAACTAATTAATATAAAACAAAACAGAAAATAGGTGCCCCATTGCGCCCTATTCCCAGCAGGATAATATTATTTAAAGCAACTTCCAGTAGTGAATGCACAAATTTGTATACTTTTGAACTCTTGGCAATTGGGAATGCCAGAAAACAATGCCACCGCCTCCATGCTTTAGGGTTAGTATGGGCTTCTTCTGATCAAAGGCAGGGTTTCATTTCCATGCGTCTGGAATTGTAGCCAAACAAGTCTACCTTTGACTCATCTGTCCAGGGCGCATTGTTCCAGTAGTTTTAGCCTTTATCCAGGTGTCATCTATCAAACCTCTTGTCTTGATATCATTTCCCCCCCGTTCTTAATGTAATATGCAACATCTTCTAAGTTGACTGAGTTGCAGTTCATTTGAGGAACGTCCGTGAATTGACCGATTCTTAAGGGCTTTATGGATTTCACATGACTCGTAGTACAGAGATGCCCATATTATAATGTCTAGGATCTTTTATTTCAGCCAAGACATTGGACCAAGACTTTACGTGGTGTTTATCTTTTGGTTCAATGTAAAAACCAAATGTGTTTTTTCCTTTTGATTATTCATATAATTGAGCCTGTTATGCATTGAATAATCAATTATTAAAATAATCAATTGTTGCAGCTCCACTTAACATACAGCCATAAGGTCAAGACCATGTTTCTAATCTTTGGAAGGCTGGACTCCCAAATTACTTTCTAATTATATTCTAATAATTTTCACTGGTTTTGGTGCACCATATTCAGATTTTTGACATTTTATGTGATGTGAAAAAGACAGGAATGTACTGAAATGTTTGGCATTAGGACATTCTATTTATTTTATTGCATGAATGGTTTAAAAGTATATTTTTTTGCTTTGTTAAATTCAGTTACCATTATCATAAGAATGTGGTTGTAATTTTGCTAAAATATCCATGTACATACAACAAAGACCATTTCTCAGAGGGTGTAATTCTTTTTGACATGAGTAAACTATTAGAGTTTCTGTTCTGTGTCTGTCACGCCTATTAAGACAGATGGTGTGGTGTGACTCATGGCGTGTGTGTTTAAAAAGGAGGATATCCTTGTCATTTATTTATTTCAAAGTAATTTCCACAAATGGTTTTATTACAAATTGGGATTAAGATGGCTTTATTTGTATTTCTATATCAACAATGTACAAAACAAACTCACAATATTAAACCACTATAAAGACTTCCATATTCCAATGTCAACTTAATGAACGATCTGTGTGAACATAATGCCTCTGCTTGAAATGCTTAACTTCTGTTTGTGTCTTCGTTTTTTAATATCTTTTACATTAAAAGGGTTTTTTCCTCCTTGTCAAACTTGAAGCATATTCCTAGTTTGTTGTGAAACCTCTGTGGTTTCTGAAACTGTTTCTGATTCTGATATGATATTCATAACAGAAAGGATTGAATACTCAATATTTACTGTAAAAAATAAAGGGTCATGAAGACTTTCTGAAGGTTTTGTGTGACTCACTCACGTACCCATCTGTTGTTTGCCGTCTTCTTGGCATAAATCCTCCCTCTACCACAAAAATGTCGCTTTTAATGGGTATCGGCCGGTAAATAAATTGAAACCCAAACCTGCTTGGGGACCAGGTAGTGTGTGCCTGGGTGTCTCTGTAACTGTCTGTGTGTTCCAGCAGGCATGGTGGTGCCATATGAGAACCAGGTCTACTCCTCACTGCGTAAGGAGTGCCAGCAGCGCCGGGTTCTGTTTGAAGACAATGTCTTCCCTGCTACGGACAGCTCTCTGTTCTACCAGAACAACACTATCGGGACTGTTACCTGGAAGAGACCTAAGGTACCTCGCGTCTGCGCAAGTAGGGAAAGAGGAGCGTTCAGTGGTTTGAATACACAGAGAAGAGAAATTGAAAGATTTCTAAGGAAGGTGGGGTGATTGACAGGTTGAACAACCGCAACAATCTGACTACCTGCCTGATCCCTCATGGACAGAATACATGAACCTACATGTTTCCTTAGATCTGTCATGAAACAGCAGGATGTGAGGTAACGAGCAGCATTTCTTCGATACTTTGGACAAAACACAATTTGGCAGCTGTTCTTTACTGAAGGCGGAGTCTAGTCAGATATTAAAGCTAGTTGTGACAGTACTTGCCACTCCCATGGTGTGTTACACTGCTATTATTCCAGAGGAAACGTCCAGGTAAAGAAGGGTGTAACCTCATGCTTTGAGCAAAGCTTTACACGCAGCACAAATCCAACACCTCTGACAACACCTCTTTAAGTGTCTGGCAGGGACCGAGTTTAACATACAGCAGTCCTTGAATGTTCATGTTGGGGGAGCATTTTGTAATGCAACATTCAGTGAAAAGGTTGGCAATAGAACCAGCAGAACATTCACACCTTTTCTGCCCCCTCCAAGTAGGCATGAACACAATATATTGGAGGAATACGACTAGGCCAGGTGAAACAGCAGGCCTGGTTGGAGCAGAACCTGCAGTCTTACTCTGGGGTTTTCAGGTTGTTGTCTGGGCTTGTTCCAACACAGCAGCTGATAGAGGCCATAGAAAAAGGCTACTTGGTTGTAACTCCTATTCTCTAAAGGGTTCCTTGTCTCAGTGGTGTATGGAACATAGTATGGGTTGAGAAACAGGAATGATAGACTTATTTAGGGATCTTATTTGGAAATGTACCTTAGAGTTTCCCAAGACCAGGGATATGTCTGTTGTGCTCTGGTTTAAGTGCAGTGCGGTCCCAGAGTCACGCTTCCCGTGGTCTGGCTCAATGGGCCCTCCTCGTCTACTCCTGTTTCGGGGTTTAGAGCACCACAACCACCTACGTCTGTCCGAGGGATGGACCAGGGAGGGTTGGAGAAGAATATGATGTGTTTCTTGAGGTTTCACAGCACTCATATTCTCCAGATATTGCCATACATTTCCCCCTCCAGCCCACACTGCCATTAGGGGTGTACTCAGAGAGCACAGCACAACCAGATAAAGTCTCTGAGTGCCATTCATTAACATGAGAGCACAATGACAGGGTGATGGAGGGAGAGCTTCTTCACTTTAATATTTAT
>JACXGJ010003631.1:16290-34287 GCA_016801105.1 Esox niger
CTTGGTGTCTGTCTCCCCCGTCCCTTTTCTCTTGGTGCCCGTCTCCCCCCTCCCCTTCTCTTGGTGTCTGTCTCCCCCCTCCCTTTTCTTTTGGTGTCCCTCTCCCCCCTCCCTTTTCTTTTGGTGTCCGTCTCCCCCCTCCCTTTTCTTTTGGTGTCCGTCTCCCCACTCCCTTTTCTCTTGGTGTCCGTCTCCCCCCTCCCTTTTCTCTTGGTGCCCGTCTCCCCCCTCCTTTCTCTTGGTGTCCGTCTCCCCCCTCCCCTTTCTCTTGGTGTCCGTCTCCCCCATCCCTTCTAATGTCCCCGTCTCCCTCCCCTTCTCTAGGAGCTGTGTAGTAATCCCAAGTTGTTTGTGGATGGCATAAGCGCTCATGACCTCCTCCAGGGCCAGCTGGGGAACTGCTGGTTTGTTGCGGCCTGCTCCTCGCTCGCATCCAGAGACGCTCTGTGGCAAAAGGTGAGACTTTGTGTTTGCCTTGGGTGTGTGCAGTGTAGTAAAATGATGGGATTAGAGTGCAACACGTGGAATGGTTTGGATGTCTTTGTCAGTCTCAGTGTCTCAGTGTCTCAGTGTCTCAGTGTCTCAGTGTCTCTGTGTCTCTGTGTCTCTGTGTCTCTGTGTCTCTGTGTCTCTGTGTCTGTGTGTTGGGGGGGGGTTCAGTGCAGGTGTGGCCCTTCTGAGATGACAGTCTGTGTTTTTTCCACTGCGTTCACAGTGAATCATCCGTTTAGTCTCAGGTGAGAAGTCTCTCTGGTTTACTGTGTTTCCACCACAACATCACCCTAATTCCTAGCACCTAGCCCACTGTGTCGTCCTATCTCTTAACCCACTACATTGGCCTTAATTCATGCCCCTAGCCCACATCACCCTTATTCCTAGTACCTAGCCCAATGTCACCTGTCACTGTCATCTCTTAGCCCACTATGTTAGCCTATCTTTTGCCTTAAGCCCAGAACATCAACCTAACTCTATGTAATGGGCCTTAACTAGTACGTAGACCTAAGTCCTGGGTGTTAGGGTCCCTTCTGTAGGACCCAGTACCCTACCTGAACTCTTAATGTTAGAACTGCTACCTCCTGGCCTTCAAACAAGGATACAAGTGAAAAGGGAAGGTGGTCACCTGCACTAGAACGATAAACTTTCCTAGTATTTAAAACCTTAGAAAAGGCAAGACCGCGTCCCACCAAGCACCTCAGTGATGCGGCTCCATCTGATTAGAGGAACCAACTGATAGTGACCTTTTACAGACATAGTGCTACTGTGATGTGTCAGTAGGGCACTGATGACCTTTTACAGACATAGTGCTACTGTGATGTGTCAGTAGGGCACTGATGACCTTTTACAGATAGTGCTACTGTGATGTGTCAGTAGGGCACTGATGACCTTTTACAGACATTGTTCTACTGTGATGTGTCAGTAGGGCACTGATGACCTTTTACAGGCATATAGTGCTACTGTGATGTGTCAGTAGGGCACTGATGACCTTTTACAGACATTGTTCTACTGTGATGTGTCGGTAGGGCACTGATGACCTTTTACAGACATATAGTGCTACTGTGATGTGTCAGTAGGGCACTGATGATCTTTTACAGACATAGTGCTACTGTGATGTGTCAGTAGGGCACTGATGACCTTTTACAGACATAGTGCTACAGTGATGTGTCAGTAGGGCACTGATGACCTTTTACAGACATTGTTCTACTGTGATGTGCCAGTAGGGCAGTGATGACCTTTTAGACTATTTAAAATAGAATGTCTCTCAAATAGATCTGGCTGTATTGTTTCCCTGAAAAATATTTGGGGGATGATTGAATGATGTGTTTTTTTTAATATGGTTTGTTTTCATTATGGTATCAAGATGCATTTTATTTCTTTGGGTTAGTAATTCTATAAAATAACTGTGCTAATGCAGCACAAGATTGAGTGACAGTTCTGTTGCCTAGTCACAGTTTATCCCACTTCTGACACAGTATTTCTTTACATACTAAGTAAATACTGGTTCAGTGGTGTTTTGAACTTTTGAACTGTTGAACTTTCAACTCCTACCTGGCTTGGGAAAGTTGAAGGTTGTGTCATGTCTTCCTGCTAATGTTATTGTCCACCCCATTTTGTTGAAGACAAATCTTAATCTGCAATATTTCCCATCTTGCTCTCGACACTGTCATGTCACAGAGCGACTAGGGTTGTAGTCCTTCATTTTCTCTGATCTGAAACAACTGATCTCCAACCCCTGTTTTATTAGTGTTCCTCGATTTCCGGAAGAACCGTGTTTCTCAGTCACTGAGGAAGCAACTGCTTTGGGGTGTTAGGGCAGGGACTGTTTCCCAAATGGCTCTCCATTTGCTATGTAGTGATTACACTCCTTTTGACCTGGGTCTATAGGGAATCGTGTGCCATTTGGGATTCATTGCTAAAGTTAGGCCAGTGTGTTGGTGGGGGCTCGCTAGGACACCAGAACCTATTGTTTAGTCCCAGTATTTAATGACCTGTTCTCTCTTGTTAAGAGTCAGTAACATTGTGCTCTAGATGCAGCATGTTAACGTATAAATGGTACAGTTTATTGGATCAGGCTTTACCTCAACAATAACCACCCAAGAAAACTGTCCTCCACCAGTCATACCAAACACACTGAGATTTTATTAACTCAGTGGGAAGGTGCTGTCTGCTCTCCATCACTGCTCTCTCTGTCTCTTTCTCCGTGTGTCTCACTCTTAATACAGTATGTAAACATTGTTCATTTCAATTGCTTTGGCAATCTCGCATTGACATTAAACACCAAAGTTTAAAAAGTAAAATATATTTGAAATGTTAAATTGATGTACAAAAACAAACAAAAATAGTGTATCTGTTCAGGACTGTACAGGTCAAAATTAATCAGCCTTTAAATGAATATAAAATCGCCTGTCTAACTACTTGCTTCTGAGATACTCGCTGGCAAAACCAAAGCTTTGCACAGAATGTCTCCAGTCAATCTAAAGGGCTTGCCTGTCTGAATTAGCAGTTTAAGAAATCCTGCAAGTCTTTGTTCAACTCTTAGGAGAGACATCAATCTGTGTCGTATTTGGAGCAGCGGAGTGGCGCTTTACTACTTAACCTGTAGCACAGTAGTAACAAACACCCCAACTTAGCGTGAATGGTTGTATTGCTACTGCCATGGGACTTTTGACACTGGAGTCTACTCTCACATTCCTGTTGGGTTTGTGAAAACTCTTTGTAATGTCAACTACTAAGCTGTACAACAACGTACAACTAGTTTGAACTTAAGTGTTTACTGTACTAATTTACATTATCCCTTTCATTTCACAGGACTTGGCTGTGACTGGCTGAGTTGCTGTCTTAGCATTTTCACTTAACATTAACAGGCTTAGTAAATCATGCTTGTTTTTGTGAAATTGTCTCATAAATACTGATAATCAGTGAGTAAAGCACTTCCGCTGGACATAAAATGGCATAAATGATACTTTCTTATCACACTGTCACCATTATTTATAAATGCATTGTTCTACAGTTTGTTTTCAGCCTGTGTTAGGCGGTGGACCTAAAGATGGTGTCACAACACTGGGTTGTGTCACGTTAGACCCATGTGAAGACCTCCCCTTCTACCACTTATTATCCCTGTCTGTGGTTAGGTTTATATGCCCATGCCAACAAAAATAAGACGGGAAAGTCTGTATAAAAAGTGGATATTAATTAATTCTTTTCAATAACTCTGGTTACCGGTACTTCACATTGGTGGTTATACTTTGAGGTGTTGTGTAAATTGGGTCTATTTCGTATCTCTCTATATTTCTCTCTTGTACTTTCTGTATTGACTTTGTTAAATGTGCCCCCTGTCATGTATTCTCGTGCTGGTCCGTGTCGTGGGTATATGTGCGTGTGATGTGTATTGACCTCCCTAAAAGTGAACAGTAACTCCAGGCTAAACCGTCTCTTTCCCCCTGCTCTGACCAATACCACACACATTGCAGAGAGACTACTCTAACCGCAGTAGAGGACAGTAAGTGGCGTTGTGGCAGTTTAATGCAAACTGAACATAGTAACTACTAAATCATTGCATTGTAATATGATGGGAACATTCTGTTTGTCACTACATTCTGAAATTCAATGCTTTATTTGTATCTCCATTCGTACAGTACAGAAGGTAGTTGAAGTTACATTACAGAATTGGTTCTGTAACATTTTCTATTCAGAAGAATCTCTTTCATTCAGTTATTCATTTAGGATGGTCAGGATTTCAAAGTAACTTCAATTCGTATTTGCTAAGAAATGACTGTGTAAGTAGCTAAACAGACGTTTCTAGTGTCGACTTGGGTGACATGCATAGATGTTGTAGCCAGTACCTAGCGATGGGAGTTCGGGTGTGTGTGGGGGGTGGGGTTTATAGAGATGACTAGTTTAACCTAGAAAAGTAGTAGAATGCATTCCCTCTGAACAGAGAGCAGGATAGAGCTGGTAGAAGTATTTAAGGGCCTCAGTCAGGCCTGGGTGAACTCCACAGAGATGTTGACCTTGTCAGCCTCCGCCCCCTCTTTGAAGGCAAACAAAAAATACATGACCTTGCGGACCTTGGCCAGCTCTGCGATTCGCTCGCCAAACTCCTGGATGTCCGCCTCCAGACACTTGTAGGGCATGTCCTCCGGGTCGCCCGCGTTTCTCCAGAACGTTCCGACGGGCTCCAGAAGCTGCCGGGTCATCAGGTTTGTGAGGTCCGGTGTCCAGAGCTGGGAGATCCCTGTAACGACCACTCGTCCGTGGCCGGTCAGGGACACCGACCAACGGACAAATGTCAACTCCTGGCTGGCGAAGTCTAGACGGTAAACGGCCTCATGGGGGAGGAGCAGGCGCTCCCCTTCCTGACGCTTCTGAGCGCTCCGCTGCAAGGACTGGGCACGGTGGCGCATTACCTAGCAACAATAATTCCATCGGTAATAATGTAGTAATAATAATATAGTAATACTATAACTAGCATTGTGACATAGTGTAATAATAACTATACTAACCACAGTATTGATTGTAAATCTAAAACATGCTGGATGTACTGAATGACCCAAAGCAGCTACTATATATTCATGTACATTTTCATTCAAACTTTAGTGCATTTCTCAGTACTTTGAAAGGAAAGATACTTTTGTACAGTTATGCGCTTATTACAGGGTGACCTCATATGACGGAAGGTAATTGAATTAGTATGGTGTATAGTGACCTATTTGTGGTACTCAGAATGTAGTGACCGTGCATGAATAAAACACAACTGTGTTGCTGACACCCTGGTTCAGTTAGCTAAACCATTGATTGCCCTATTTTAATGATCATTGACACATGATGGAAATGAACTATTATCTGAACCTCATATCAGCCACTCATTAACTATCTAATCCTCATATCAGCCACTCATGAACTATTATCTAAACCTCATATCAGCCACTCATTAACTATCTAATCCTCATATCAGCCAAACATTAACCATCTAAACCTCATATCAGCCACACATTTACCACCTAAACCTCATATCAGCCACTCATTAACTATTTAAACCTCATATCAGCCAAACATTAACCATCTGAACCTCATATGAGCCTCATACTTACCATCTAAACCTCATATCAGCCACACATTGACCATCTGAACCTCATATGAGCCTCATATTTACCATCTAAACCTCATATCAGCCACACATTGACCATCTGAACCTCATATGAGCCTCATATTTACCATCTAAACCTCATATCAGCCACACATTGACCATCTGAACCTCAAATGAGCCTCATATTTACCATCTAAACCTCATATCAGCCACACATTAGCCATCTAAACCACATCTAAACTTAATCCAAACTTCACTATTTTACCTCAGTGAGGGAGGAGTCCTCTACAAAATGCAGCTCCAGGGCTTTTCCACCCGAGGTGGCCGTGTCCGTCTGGGAGGTCATCTGTCTGGACTGGGGAAGGTGCAAGGCCTGCCTGGATGAATGACAGATTAATCTATCTCTGTCTGTAGCTCCAAATACTTCCACTAGCTCCAGAACTATCTCTGTACCTCTCCCCCTCTGTCTCTGTCTCTTATGCCATCTCTCTATCCCTATTCCCCTCTATCTCTCCCTCTTTCTTTCCCTCCCTCTCTTTCGCTCTCTCTCTCTGTTCCCAGAGGGCACTATGGTTGGTTGGTTTTCTGGTTGGGAATGTATTGATTGTGTGTCATGTACAGTGAGGCATGGGGGGTGGGGACCAAAGTGAAGAGGGGGGGGATGGGTGGAGGGGGGTGCTAAGCAACAGTTTGTGATGACGTCAGAAGAGGAACCAGGGATTTTCCTGAGGGCTTCAGGGAGCTGTCTGGTCATAGCTGGATGGGTGGTTATTAATACCGACACACTGGGGTGATTGTGTGTGTATGTGTGTGTGTGTGTGTGCATGCACGCAGAGTTGTCTGTATTTGCATGTTCAAAATTGAGAGTTTTGATTGATGTACGTGATTGTTCTTGCTGAAGCTGTGATATGTTAGAAGCATATTTTTCCCTCCTTCCCCAGGTCATCCCAGATCATAAGGATCAGGAATGGAATGAGGAGAAGCCTGAATCTTACACTGGAATCTTTCACTTCCACTTCTGGCGCTTTGGAAAATGGGTGGATGTAGTCATCGACGACCGGTTGCCCACGGCCAACGGCAAGCTGGTGTACTGTCACTCAAATGACAGCAATGAATTCTGGAGCGCCTTGGTTGAGAAAGCCTACGCCAAGTTAGTAAACACCCGCATTGGGTTTTCTATCCTTGTGGGCATAGGAAAATCCATGTACCCTAACCCTAATACTCAATTAACCCTAAAATTAACCTCAATAAAGTAGGATTTATTATACCTAAACCTAACCTTTCCCTAACACCTAACCCGCTATGCCTGAATCGAAAATCAAACCCAATTTGCACATGTACATGACTACATGTGGGCTGATTTGGTGGGAAAGCCCTACACCATGTTAGTTATACAGTGCCATTGATAGTTGCGTCATTGCTTCGTCTGCAGGATGTATGGGTGTTACGAGGCCTTGGACGGGGGGAACACAGCCGATGCCTTGGTGGATTTCACCGGCGGTGTTTCAGAACCCCTGGACCTGCTGGAGGAAGGCTTGAGCACAGACAAGGAGAAACGCTCCGTTCTGTTTGACAGAGTCCTCAAAGTCCACAACAGAGGAGGCTTGATCAGCGCCTCCATACGGGTACGTACGCGCACACACACACACACACACACACACGGAAGCTACAGTCAGCAACACATCCATAACCAACACCTAGATTCCGGCCTCTTCCTCCCCAGGCGACCAGCTCAGAAGAGATGGAGGCTCGGCTGGCCTGTGGTCTAGTGAAGGGCCACGCCTACGCTGTGACAGATGTCAGACGGATCCGGCTGGGCCACGGCCTCATGGCCTACTTCAGGTCGGACAAACTCACCATGATACGACTCCGCAACCCCTGGGGGGAGAAAGAGTGGAACGGAGCCTGGAGCGACAGGTAGTTCACTTTATTCATTTAATTATTGAATTCGGTGTTACATCTATTTAGTTAAAGTTTAAATAAAGTAGGAGTGATTTCACATTGAAAAGCTGGCCTAGAATGTGAAGAAGGAGGAAAAGGAGTTGAGCCTTTTCCATTGAGGGTGTGGATATAATCCTTTTCCTGTGTTCTCCTGCCTTACTGCTCTCTGCTGGTGGAGAAGGGTAGCACATATTGTAAAAACGAAACTTAAACAGCTGCACTGAAACTGTAAGTGGTTCAGTCAGAGATTGTGTTGGCTCCGCCTCTCTGTTTGGCATACCGAAACATCTGTTTGGGTTGGGGAACTCTGGCTGCATGGCTGCTGCTCTTTAAGTGTGTCATATATTCTTTCTTGCCAAATCCACACAATGGAAGAAAATACACTTCCAAGACTATTCAAAACCACAGGAATCTTTGCTGCAGTGGTACAAACATCCCATAATGTAATAAACTCTCATGAAACAAAAATCAGAGGGCCTAGTCTGATTAAAAACAATTTGTGTGTTTACTTCTGTTTTCTGCACTAAGGAACTAGTCACCTGAAGTAAAAGTGTCCTTGTGTGATACTGTGACTCGCCTTCTGTATCAGTTCTGTTCTGTTAGCATTCCACTACAGTACACACCACTCCCCTCTGACAAACACTCAGTTCAATTCAAATGGGTTTATTGGAACGGAAAATACAATGCCAAAGCAAACAGATTTATATTTTAACAGAACAGTGAACAACAATTACAGTATGAAGTGAGTAGTGGGAAGGATCCAGGTATAGGCATTCATTTATTTACTTATACAGGTACCGGTTCTCTGTCTGTTTCTGTCTGTCTGTCTCTGTCTGTCTCTCTGCCTGTCTATCTCACTCTGTCTTTCTTCCTTTCTCCAGCTCAGAAGAGTGGAGTAAGGTAAGTAAGAGTGAAAGAGAAAAGATCGGAGTGACGGTGCAGGACGATGGAGAATTCTGGTGAGTTCTGACCCTTGACCTATGACCTCTGAACTCTTTGTACCAGAGTTTGAAAACATGGAGAGCCTGTCCTGTCTTACTCCATCTCCCTCTCTCTCTCTCATCTCTCTGCAGGATGAACTTTGATGACTTCTGCCAGTATTTCAGTGATCTGATAATGTGTCGTCTGATCAACACTTCCTACCTGTCACTCCACAAGACCTGGGAGGAGAGCTCTCTGATGGGCGCCTGGGTCAAGCATGATGACCCACTGATGAACCGTGCAGGGGGCTGCACTAACAACAGAGATACCTTCATTCAAAACCCACAGGTGTGTGTCTGTCCTTCTGTCTATATACCCCAAAATATATAAGCAGAAGCGTGGGAGTGTTTGAGTGTCATTCGGTAATGTGTTGTACATGTGACTCTCCCTGCAGTATGTCTTCAATGTGAAGAAGCCAGAGGATGAGGTGCTGGTCTGTCTACAGCAGAAGGACAAGAGAGCCAGGCTGAAAGAAGGAAAAGGAGAAAATCTGGCCATTGGCTTAGAGATACACCGTGTGAGTTCCTGTCCCCAACCCGAAAAGGGCAGTTTTTGTGATTTAAGTGGGGGTTTAGGATCAGAAGTTAGAGGTTAGGTCTAGGGTTAAGATTAGGCCAAGGGAGCATGCAATTACTATTTTCTGGTCCCCATGAGGATAGCTGTACAAACCTGTGTATGTGCATGTGTGTGTGTATGTGTGTATGTGTGTATGTGTGTATGTGTGTATGTGTGTATGTGTGTATGTGTGTGTGTGTGTGTGTGTGTGTGTGTGCGTGTGTGCGCGCGCATGGGTGTGTAGGTGGAGTTGAACAGGCAGTATCGCATGCACACTCGGCAGCAGAAGGTGTGTGGGAGTGTGTACATCAACTCCAGGTGTGTGTTTCTGCGCTGTGAGCTGAAGGAGGGTCGTTACGTTGTCATACCCACAACGTTTGACCCTGCTCTCCAGGGAGACTTCCTGTTACGGATCTTCACAGACGTCCCTGCAGACTGCAGGTACACTCTCTCTAACACATACTCACTTAATACTCAATCACACACACATTCCCTCATACTCAATCACACACACACAGACACACTCACACATACTCACACAATACTCACACACACAGACACACTCACACATACTCACTTTATTCTCACTCACACACACTGGCACTTACTCATACACACACTCACCCTCTCCTTTCCCCTCCCATAGAGAGTTAACCCTTGATGAGCCAGCCCAGACTTGTTGGTCTGGAATGTGTGGTTACCCGTCCCTAGTCACCCAGATACACATCCACAGAGCAGATGGACTGGCTGGACAAGACTCAGATGGAGGTAGACCCTCTCATCCCCCTCTTCTCCTCTCTACTCCTCTCATTGTATCTATTATTGATCTGTGTGTGTGTGTGTGTGTGTGTGTGTGTGTGTGTGTGTGTGTGTGTGCGTGTGTATGTGTGTGTTTGTATGTGTGTGTGTGATGCAGCATCAGACCCCTACGTGATCATCCAGTGTGAGGGTGAGAAGGTCCGATCTCCAGTGTATAAAAACACTCGCAGCCCCGTCTTCGATACTAAGGCCGTATTCTATAGGAAAAAAAAGAACCAACCCATATTGGTCCAGGTGAGGGCTCCTGGTGTGCTGGTTGTGTATGGGCACAGTTAAATAACATCTTCACTTTGTTTTTTCTATTTTCAAAGAACTGTGGTCTTTCAATTAAGTAAAACCTGTTTTCATCCCTCAAGGTTTATAACAACAACTTTGTGATGGATTCCTTCCTGGGTCAGGTAAGTTTGACCTCTGACCCCGGTGACCCTCAACAGGTCACATTACACCTGAGAGACAAGGGCAATCGCCAAGACAACGACCTCCCGGGTACCCTCACCATCTCCATGGTGACAAGCAACATTCTCACCAACATCTGACCAACCGTTAACCAATCAGTGCCTTACTTCAGGGAAGGGCGCAACTAACGTCCCAGTAACATATAATGTGACTGATCAGGAGGTGATGTCTGTTTCTGTATATACATGTAACTGGCAGAATATGTGATTACACTGTTTACAGAATGTAAACGGCATCTTTCAATGTATGCATGTAAATGTTGACTGTTTATATCGTTGAAGTCATTTTTTTATGCCAAAGATTTGAATAGAATCAGCAATGAATTTGCCATAAACATATCAGTTGAGGGACCAAAGTTTGCCTTCCATTAAAGTGTTGTTATTTCTACTCAGGGCTGTTAAGCGCATTTCATAGAATGTTTTCTTTTAGAATTCTACAGCCAGATGAGGGGAGGTCCTCACAAATCAGGGAAACCTTCAGACAATTGTCCCTCCTTGGAATTAGTTTGACACATTCTAACTCAGTAATTGTCTAAGCTCTCCTTGGGGACCCGTCAGCTTTGCATTTATTTGGTTTACTTCAGATCTTGAACTTGAACTTATAATGAACACATTCAATGTTAATCAGCTTAGGTAGTTCATAGGAATAAGTGATTCCATCCCCAAGGAGAGGGGAGAGGTACAGGTTTCAGTGTCTGTGGTGAGTTGGACAGTGTAGCACCAATCCTGGCCACAGAGGGGCATCAGGGGTCATGTCATCCCTGAGTTCCCAGTTCTTATTTTTGAAGTGTGTGAAAATTTTTACAGGATGTGCTTTAACTTGGGCCAGCCCCTTACAGGTGCATAGACACTTGGATTTCAGCTGTTTACATTAGTTTACATATATTTCATGTTTTGATTTGAGAGTTTATGTAGACTGTGTTCTGATGTAACTCTGCCGTAGCAGAGATGGTTTTTAAAGACCCGACCCAGCCTCCCTAGAACGTCGTGTATAACCTGAAAGCAGATCTCTGAGTGGTTAAGGTGTCCTCTGACATGGCACAGATGGGCGTTTCCTCTTATGTCTTCAATTACTCCTCTTGTTACTGCGAGGTCTGGGACCGAGGTCTGAGACCGATGATATAAGACCAACACCTTGAACTGAAATATCACTATTGCTCTCAACCTGTAAACTGTTTAACATTCATATGTTTTATAGAAAACATTTATGAACAGTATATCACAATATAGCTATTTGTTGTCCTAAGATTACATTCAGGTTCACTTAAACATAATGGAAATGACAACCAAATAAACAAAAAAAATATATATATAACAATAAAAAGTGCTATACATCCAATTTACCTTTGTGTGTAGTTTACTGTATTTTCATGTGGACAGTATTTAATGGGAAAACATTTTAAATCCTGGAGATTGACTTTGACATTTATAATAATGTGTTATTCATATATTTCCCAGTGAATGGACCATTGCTGGTTAGCTGACAGAGATAGGCTATGTTACCTAGGGTAGAGAAATGAAGCTACAAGTTGTCACGTGATGATACCACTTTTACAATAGATACAATTCAACTCGGTCACTCTGCTTTCTCACACAAACTTCCTGTATTTCCAACTACATCACACTCATCATGTTACATTACCTCAGGTTACTACAGTGGAGGTTCTGTTACAAGTCATATCACTTATTGATAACTCTAACATTTTAGTCACCGTAAGGGTTTTATAATGCATCATAACAGTGATGTAGCCTGTCCTAATTGGTCATACTGCCTGTTTGTCATGGTGGTTAGCCCTGGTTCAGTCAAGGCGTAACAGAACTGGTTTCTTTTCCTT
Organism: Esox niger; assembly: GCA_016801105.1. Classification (NCBI taxonomy): domain Eukaryota; kingdom Metazoa; phylum Chordata; class Actinopteri; order Esociformes; family Esocidae; genus Esox; species Esox niger. The sequence continues at coordinate 28,461 of JACXGJ010003631.1, forward strand.
CTGATCTTCTGATTAATTGTAATCTGCAATTCTTTCTCTTGAAATCCATTAGGTGGTTTCAGTCTAATTTCTACTTTTATAAATGGCTAAATCATATCTGTATATCAAGTATTGGGCATTTGTGTGTGGTTCCATTACCCAGAAGAACTTTTCTCTCTCACTCGATAAAGTCCACTATGAACCATGGTGAGTGCAGGAAAATGTGTGTTTGTGTGTGTGTGTGTGTTTGATGTTTAGTTCAATGAGGTGTGAGGAACACTGATCAATGTGTCTTTCAGAACAGTCTGACCTTTGCTAGAGTAACTCCATTAGGGGAGAAATGCACTGCAGTGTGTGTGTGTAATATAGACACTGTGCGTCCTTCATATCTGAAGCAATGCATTAACATTCTGTGCATATTGACTGCTTATGTGTGTGTGTGTGTGTGTGTGTGTGTGTGTGTGTGTGACGTACACTGTTTTGCTTTACCACCCTCCACTAGTTTCCCTTTCTCTCTCTCTCTCTTTCTCTCTCTACCCCAGTAACTCTAAGTGGGATCAGTGGCAGGGCATGAGCTGGCGTGTCACAGCTAATACCTTCACAGAGAGAGTCACTAATACTTTAACAGGACAGCAGGTGTCTGACCACCCACTGAGACAGATCAGACATTGAAAAGGACCCTTTTACTTTAGCTCCTCCATCCCTGCATCCCACCTCCCTCTGGCCTTTCAGCGAGGACCTAGACCCTGGACCGTACATAGGAGAGAGGCCGACAGTGGAATAGAACGAGGAGGAACGTACACAGGGGTAAGCATAGAAGTCACACCGAAGAGCTTAAAAAAGCATGGAGGCTTTGGCTCTGAAAGCTACTTACGCTAACTTCTTGTCTGTGTTTATTGTCGTCTGTCCAGTTGAAAGGATGGTCTGAACGGGAGAGATTGCAGTTGGTTGTACATCATAATATTCAGTTTCTGATCCTATGTCCCCCCAGTTCCCTTCCTCTCCCGTATCTGTGGTACCAGTATGTGCTTTCAGGGAGTTCACATGGAGGAACAGTAATGATTAACTAACCACACAATGACACAAACCTGCCTTGTGTCTTTGTGAAGCCCTTAAAGAGCTAATTTTCTCTAGCCTGCTTATTCTCTGTGTCTGTATGTCTGAGACATGAAGCCGCTGTGCAGGTTTGATGAATGAGGTCTTGACCTTAGGCTCATCTACACTGCTACAGTGCATATCTGTCTCGTTCAGACACATCTGCATTTTAATGTTCACATCCAGAGACGGAGGCAATCATTGTGTGAATTTGATGGGTGTTCTGATTTAAAGTGGGATGCACTTGTGGAACTTTTCAGCTTAATGTGCTTTTATCTTTTTTTTTAAAAGTCTGATTTATACATTAATAATTTGTCATTGAATACATTATTTCACGTGGTGGAGTTGAAAATGATTTTAAGTTGGTTTCACAAGCAAAAAAATTGGAAACCCCCTGGAATGAAGGTTTTGGTGGTTGGTTAAGGGGCGTTGAGATCAGTGAAGTTCATTCATTCAATTCCTTTTTACGTAAACAGTTGTCACTAAATGCTGATACAGACACAGCCTAAAACCCCCGACAGCAAGGGGTTTTAGGCTTGCTGTCTTTTCGTGGGAATTGTAGAACAATAAACATTGTTGCTATGTGAACGTGAAAATTGTGAAGCGTGTTGTCTTGTCAAATGTATATTGTTGTCGCATGAGCAGGGACATGGTTAAGGGTTGTAAGTAAAGGACATGTCCCTCCCAATGTAAAAAATGCATCAACATTCACCACAGAAGCTAATCAGAGGTGTAAGAAGTGCAAAGGAAAAGCACTCCCCAGTGTTTCCCAGTTTAGGGAGTTCAGAACAAACCAGAGTCTTTAAATAAAAAGTGAGATTGCAAAGTTTCAATTGTTCAAACTATTTGTGGAATGCATTACTTTTTATGTGCGTGTTTTCATATGAAGCTGGACTTTAGTCTCCGCTATGTTTGTTAACTTGGCTGACAACGAGATACTGATTGCTCATGGTTGTGTTACAAAAAGGCTTTTCTCTCTTTGGTTTTGTGTCCGATACTGACTTGCAAAATAGTAAATGTTTGGGTCCTTGCTGGATGAAGTGATGGAATTACAGACAGGCTTTTTCTCAGAAGCCCGTACTTCGATCTACAACAATGACCAGAGCTGCTCCGAAAACAATAGTAAAGGGCTACACTTCCTTTTGTTCTCCCTCTTCTTTTGTATCTATTTTTTCCTTGTTTCTGTCTCTTCTCTGTGTGCGTATGTATGTATTTATGAATGTTAGTAAAAGATACAGTATATATCCATGTTTTCCACAGTGTCCAATTTCTTTACTGTTATATTCCAACACACACAGACAGACTTAGACCAGGTCTTCCAAGCTACAACCTTTGTCCCCAGACCTCTGCTGTGGTAATTAGATGCTAAAATATTGATGAAGAGCGTGCAGCTACACTCCCTAACCCCAAAACGTGTATGTCTGTAGGGTTCTCAACAGTGGTTCGTCTCAGAGAGGCTTTGGTAGGGTTCAGAGTACTGACATATACCCGGTAAATGTCATTTTCCGCTCTACCCAAAAGATCCCTCCCCTACATTCAGCGTCCCTCTAACTGTAAGCATCCTCTAACGCATTGGTTCTTAATCAGGGGGTCTTGGTATAGCTACAGCTGGTACATGAGTAGACACATGAGATCAAAGGCTTACGGGCAAAAACCAGGCAAAGCATTAATTCAGTTGATACTAAAATAAGTGAAGAGGTTAAGGAACCACTGCAACTGAGTAAGGTGTCCTTAAAGTAAGTTTACAGTGACAGGAAAAAAACATTCATTGGATAGTTTCCATTTTCCTATTATTTGGAGTTTTAGTACAGGCCACTCAGAAATTCCTAATTCCAAATAGAAAGTATTTAAAAAATCTTACAGATCTATATATTTTCAAATAATGTATTTTTTGCCCTGTAATTTAGTTTTGAAGAAGGAAAATGTACTAAAACAATCTGGGCTTCCCTCTTTAAAATTCTGAATTACCATTGGATTGAAACTACAACCCATCCCTGCACTAAAATATAATTAGGGAACGTAAAAAATGTACTCCTCTGTACTGACAGAGGTGAGGATACAAGTTAAGAAGCCAATGAGCTCAACGGATTTGTAGTCAGGATCTATCCTATGGAGCAGAGAAGAGTTGGAACCTGTTTTTCCTCTGTAATCCTCTGAGTAGTTTTCTGAAGATTTGTGTTTGAAACACATTGTGAATGTGACAGGCTTGGAACAAGATGAAGAAATTGGACATCTGAATGCCAAAGCAAGAACACACCCAATCCCTTCAGGATTTTAATTTATTTTCCAGAAATTCCCAAAAATGGACATTAGGCAATTAAGGATGTTTTCCCATAGTAACAGCTGTGTCCCCTTTTGGTGTTTGCACTTGATAAGAACAATTTAAGGTAGTTAACTACCAATTTGAAAATAGTTGCACTACCACGTTTTTTTATTGCGTCCGATTTATATTATTCTTGCTCTCAGTAATAAGTTGAGACATAGTAAGTTCCTAATGACAAAGATCAGTTGTTAGTCTGGGGCCCCCTAGTGGCAAGAGGCCCTAAGCGAATGCTTATGTTGAAATCCCCAAGGTCTGCCCAGGGTGGAGTGATGCACTTGACTGTCTCTTGCTTTAGTCATTATGATTTTGTCCCATGAACAACAATTGTGTCAGTCTCTTTATTCTCTCTCCTCTCCATCTCTTCTCTCTGACCCTCCCTATCATATGAATTTCTCTTTCAGGTTGGAGCTGTGGAGACTTCTGATGTTCAGGAATAAGCTCAGAATCCAGAGTCGGAGTCATGGTCATTCTGCAGCAGGTAACCACATTCCTTTGACCTCTTCTATCGCAAACATGGAATAGGCACACACACACACACACACACACACAGACACAGACACACACACACAGTTACTCATAATCCAATGGAAACTCACGATCCAATCACTGATGGATTAGTTTTAGACATCTCAATGAATGCAATGGAATGTTAGAGTTTTACTATCAACTTTGAACAATAGTGCAGAATATTTTTGTTGAGTTTGTTGGGCAACAAGAAAGTTGCTCTAAATGTATGTAAATATATTTGTAAAAAGACAGATTAGGGTTGAGAATAACCCAGAGTTCCTTTTCAGTTTTATTTGAGACAACTGTAAAACCATCAACATCTCTTCTCCGATATTAACAAGCATATTTAAACCGACACACAAACAATCATTCACTTTGCTTTCTGAGTAGTGTTTGTAGGAACAACACACACGTTTTTACTCCATAATCTCTTGGTTGCTTCCCGCTGTGTCTGCTTATGTAGTGTTTGTGAGTACTGTATGTGTGTGTAATGTTTCTCTTTGTATGTGTGCGCGTGCGTGTGCGTGTCGGTCTTCTTGATGTTCAGTGAATGCGGTGCTCGGCTCGTCAGCCTTTCTGATCATCTAATCACCCCTGACAATGGTACCTCTACATCTACATCTACACACACACTCACTCACACACACACACACACACACACCACAGCACAGTGACTGTGAGAAGCTGGACCCTAGTAACTCACTGGCCACAGAGGAAGGATCTGAAAGAATCCGTTGAGCAGATCTAGAGGCGGTTGAAAGATTCTTCAAGGTTTCTTTGGCTTAGATGGGCTAAATGTGATGAATGTATGGATGTTGAGAGGAAGTCAATAGGATGCCACGCTCGAAGAAGCTCGAAGATTTTTGATGAAAGAAGGAAAGACTGGACGCACATACACCAAAAACACTCTGACATGAGGTTGCCTTGGCAAAGTTGGCGATGACTTCAGCCATGCCTTGGCCAATCGATGGCTGGGACAGCAGTGTCCGTCGCATTAGCTACAAATGCTCCTCTCTTATACAGGTAACAACCTTCTGGCGTGTACACATGAAGGCAGGCAACCACTAGACGTAGGTCAAATACTAGAAGACTATTAGATTTCTTTTACATTTCTGTCATTTAGCAGGGCCTGCTATCCCAAGTGACTGTCGCGAGTACATCCATTTTAATGACATGTTATCTGTACTGGTCTCTATGGTGTTGCGGGTGCCTTGTGGTTTTAAACATCTGGAACAGGCTAAAGTCAAGCTCAGCTAGTTAACAGAGGAGGTAATGGTGTGGTAACGCTATCGTCCCCCATGGTGACCGAGGACGTTTTGGGGGTATTGTTCGGCATTTGGCTCTGCTCACATTCCTCACTGATGAGACACTGGCATCCATCCATTCATCCATCCATTTGTCTCTCACTCACTGACCAACCACAATAAAGAAGACAGGGGGAGGGCGAGTGTATGTGTGTGTGTGTGTTCATGTGTAATTAAGTGTTACTAAGTGTGTGCGGCTGGAAAACAATGTGAGGGTGAGATCGTTCTGTCCCGGGGACTTACATGATGGTTATGGTAACCGCATTGTTTGTCCTCATAGTGTGTTTCTAGAGAGGAGCAGAATTCCTCAGAATTCCTTATTCAAGTGTATTAAAGTAAATTTTAAAAGGTTTAAAGGGACTGAGATTTCGGGGATAGGGTAAAGGTCACGGTGGCTTTTAGTTTAAATCCATTGTTACTCGAAGAGGTCTTCACTAAGGATGCATTTCAAGGTTGTTTGTTTTGATATGTATGTATGTGTACTTCTGGGATCCCCACAAACTCCCAACAAGGTGTTTTTGATGGTCCACACCATCTGGCTCTGTGGTTTGGCAAAAACCTTACAGTACGTGTGTGTGTGTGTGTGTGTGTGTGTGTGTGCTCTATGTCTCCAAGCATC